>CAUYPK010089046.1:0-26251 GCA_963574355.1 Loris lydekkerianus
TGGCTCTCCTGCACTTCAGATGTGTCTTCGATTTGTGTCTCACCTTGTTCTTGAGATGAGATTAGGCCCTGCAGGCTTAGGCATTCACTCTACTCAGCTCCAACTGGAGCACCTCTAATACCTTCATTGCTGGTCTGGGCATTATTGCTCAATGACCTTCCTATAGCTTCCTCTTTTCATCCAGCTCTTCATTATTATCTTCATTGTTCTGGTAGTCTTGGGCCTCATGTGGCACCCCTTGCACCACCTCCCTCACCTTTACCTCCTTCACTATGCCCTCTAACTCAGGAATTCTGCCCCAGGAGCCAGTGTGTTCCCCTGTTTTTCCCTAGTCAAGCAGTCTTTGACAACTGCCACACTCAATGTGGTGGCATCTTCAGTTGTCATACCAACTTAGGCATACATTTTAAAATTCACAGCCTTGGCAACACTATCCTCCAATTCCTTGCTTTCCTGAAAGGCCCTTCCCTAACCTAAGTCATCCAAGACTTCCTGGGAAGTCCCACTGCATGAAGAACTCTGCTTGCTTGCCATTTAGGCTGTGCCCAGCATGGACAGCTGTTACAGGAGTGCAAGTGAGATTGAAGCCCTGGGAATGCAGTCTCCTGCCAGCAGAAATCCCATCCAGAGCAGCACAAGAGCACCAACCAACACAAGGTCCTGGGTTATTGACTGCTCTACCACAGAGGACCACCATGGCCTTGTACACACATGTACCCACATGTGACACATAGGCCAAATCCATTAGATGGCATAATTGAGCAGTGTGACTTTTTTTTTTTAATTAAATCATAGCTAGGTACAATGGTATGATCATGGGGCATTATGCATTAGTTTGACACGTTTATATCACACTGGTTAACATAGCCTTCCTGGCAATTTCAAAATTGTGTTGAGACATTTACATTCTACATTTACTAAGTTTCACATATACCATTGTAAGATGTACCACAAGTGTATTCTCACCAATCCCCCTCCTTCCACCCCCCTCCCTCCCCTCCCTTTCTTTTTTATCCTTAACAGATCTCAATGAAGAAAAAATGGCATTACTCCCTCACCCCAAGTCAAAAACATTGATCCTCCTTGGAGAGTTCTACAGTGGAAGTTCAACCACCAGATTACTCATTTCCATGCTGAATGTAGAAAACTGACTTGGCTTGACCCATGTAGAACATCCTTAACACATTACTGTTATTTACTGTCACACTTTCTCTTATATTGTTGTATAAGTGTAGTCTTACCCTATTTACTAAAATGTAGGCTTATACATAGGCTCCATAAAACTATTAAACTATGTTACATAAAACAAAGCACAGAATTGGCTGGAAAAAAAGCTATTTTTTTCTAAAAAAACATTCTGACAATACTTTATCATTTTTAATTATTACTATAGTTTTCTCACCAAGAAGTTAAAATACAGAGATTTCTAATTGCATTTAAAATTCTGAGAAGTTTTTTTTTTTCTTTTTTCAATGGCAACCACTGCAAAAGTATTATTAGTTCCTTTAGCTCTAATTATTTTCACTGCTCTACCTTTCAGCCTCCACATTAGGTCTAGTTTATACTCCCTTCCCCGAGGCTAAAGTTCTTGAATATTTTACAACCAACACAAAGAGATTTATAGCACTATCAAAAGAAGAAATTGAAGTCACATTGATTTAAGCTTGAAATAAAAATTAAACAAATTGGATAACCTTACGTAGAGCTTACGGAGCTAGATCTTACCATGCATAGCATATTTTCTAATGAATCTAATATCATGCACTTAAAATGCTTCAAAATGAAGCTTAGAAAACGTGAAGTGTTGATGACATACACAAAGACTATCTTTTTTCTATTTCCTAAAGGAAAGTGCAATGATCAGAGGCCAGGATGGAAAACATTCTAATCATGATATAAAACATCAATTTTCTATCTTACCAGGACAATCAGCTACATAGCTAGAATGGTGAATTGAATTCAATTTATTTTCATATATCATCTTTTATACCAAATACCTTCACATGTGAGGGACAAAATAATGAGACAACATTTACTATGTACCTTGAAATTTTCACCTCTCTTGTGTCCCAGTGGATTGATCTGAGATTTCTCTGAGAAGGCAACAAGATAGATAAAGTTTATCCTGCCCTATTTTCTTTCATTTCACTTTGGGTTTTGCTTTTCATTTCCAATCACACAGAATTTGTTATAAGGAAAAGGAGGCCGTGCGAGGAGGAGACGATGGCCATGCTGGGGGAGAGTGATTGCAGATCTTTTAGTTACAACCAGGGACCAAGAACCAAGGATTCTATTCTTAATTCATTAAAGGCTAACAGCGGAATCAGGAGGAAAGCAATGCTTCGTGAATGTCTGGATGGATCTCTGTGGAAAAGTAGCAAAGTCATTTTCTAGTTATTAAAGTACTGTCAGATTAAAGCGGTAAGGGAAGTGCTTTTACCTCCTTTTAATGTCCAAGTTCAGAATACAAGGACACTCAGCTATCCTTCAGAGTGGGATAAAGAATTCCTCAGAATACCCCAGCGAGGTCAACTGAGTTACTGATAGGCATTGTGCCGAATTTTGCATTACTCCAGAGTGCACTGATAAATGATACATCCTGCAGGCCCTCGGCAGCAAGGGGGAAAGACTCTTTACCTCACAATTTTCAAAATCACCACTCCGCCCCCAAACCACCACTACAAGTCACGCATTAAGAAGGAGAAGAAACACCCCAAACAACTGGAAGCTCAAAAACTGCATTGAAACATCATTATTACATGTAATGTGCTAGTTATTACAATACATGAAAATAATCTTTTAAAGAACATACTAAACCATTTTTTATCAGCATCTTTTATCTTGAGATTGGATATTAGGCATGTGTCATTTTAGATTGTGTTTCTTATAAATATTGCTTTCACCTTGAGTCTAACCCTGATATTGATAGTGCTTTTCCTTAAAGTCAAGTAGCTTGAAATTGTGCAGGTATCATCAGCACAGTCGGGGAAATGTTAAAATGGAGAACGGACCATTTTTATGCCTCAAAACCACCACCTAACTATCATAAGCAGAATAATGTTTTTCCTTAAGATTCCTTCAAAGACTATTCAAAATCAAGTCAGGTGGCTAAATGTTTGCCATTTATTTCACGTAATTTAAAAAATTCTTGGCTAACACTGGAACTCAAGCCTGTGTCTAGAATGCTTTGTTTTAATGAATGCTTCAGCACTAACTATTGAAAAGCAATTTATTTTTATGAAACTCTAAGGATCAAATCTCAGAAGCCATTATTTATATGATGAACCTATGACTTTCCAAATTGCCTTGAAGTGCCGTGCAGAAACATTCTTTTTGCCTTTTGTATTTTCTTTACGACTACATCTCATTTTGCTATTTATTGTGAAAAACAAATCACAAAACCAAAATAAAAAGGAGGTTGCTATTTAATATTTCTGTATAAGCCCATGACTTGCATTAAAAATTACATGACAGTCTCTTAGATGAAGTTACCAACAAATGAGCTCAGTAACATAAACACATTTAAACTGTTAAAATACTTCAAAAACTTATTTTACTATATTATAACCTTTATTTATTCAATGTATTAACAAAGTTGCAGGTTTTTAAGAAGTCTCTAAAGTCATAGCCTTTTAAGCCATGCTTCGTAAAAGCTTCTCGAATTAATGTTAATATCTGTGTGTATTTGACACATGCATTGAGAAACATCGATATGTTTTAAACTACCTTATTAATTTATTTGGTAGAAATGGACTTTACTTACCTTAGAGATTCTCTAATATACTCACCACATAACAGTCAGAAAAATTTTAAACCACATGGAACTCCCAGATTTTTAAAGTCAGCATTTATCATAATTTACCAGGTAAAAGTCATAGAGAGAAAATTAGCCAGCATACTCTTCTCAGAATAGATTAAGAATGGTAATTGCCATGATTCTCATTTTTAGTAAATAGCTTCTTTAAATGAGGACAAGGTGTTTTCACATGTTGTGGAAACATAATGATCAGATTGCCTAAGCCAATTACGTAGATAATAAAAACACATCTGAAACTGGGCCCCCACTGAACTATCTGGGATCTGAGGATAATGCAGACATAGAATCTGTAAGAGTCTGATGAGATGTACAAGAAGACCATAGATTTTATGTTCGCAGCATAGCCTAATCTTAGTCTATTCATGTTCATCATGAGAACTTCATTTTTAAAAAATAAACATGTTTTCTTTGAAGCTTGACATAACGATTGGCTAATATTAGAATAACCGATTATGCTATATTATTTGTATATGCAGCTGACACTTGAACAACAGGTTTTAAATGTGTGGGTCCACTGACACGTGAATTATTTTTTTAATAACTCTATTAGAAATTTTTTTGGAGATTTCCGACAATTTGAATAAAATTCCCAATCTGTGTATCCTAGAAATATCAAAGAAAATAACATAAGTGAAATATATCCATAAATGTATAAAGTAGATATAGATACTAGTCCATTCCACCATTTACTACCATAAAACATAAATAAAGCTATTACAGATTTTTTTTTTTTCAAAACGTACATACAAAAATACTCAGAGGCCATACATGGTATCTTCTGCGGTCAAGAGAAATGTAAATGAGCTAAAGACAGAGTGTTAAACAATAACTACATAAAACCAACTATAGTACACTATAGTATATCACCGCACTGCTGTAGTAATTTTGTAAGTACCTGCTGTGGTGAGCTCAAATGCTATGAGTGTCCTCTTAAAACACCTTGTGACACTAATCATCTCTGCATGAGAAGAATGAGCAGTTTGTCCCTCCAGTAAATTTCATATCACAGTAAAATGTGATCTCTTGCTGTTTTCATGTATATTCATCATATTTAGTGCAATTTTGTAAACTGTAAATAACACCTTGGGAGCACATGAAGTGCTACAATTGATGCTAGAAGTACTCCTGAGAAGCCAAAAAAAATTGTAACATTACAAAAAAAAAAAAAAAATAGTTGAATTGGTTGCTATGTTGCATAGATTGAGGTCTCATGTCTACAAATGTAGTTGCCTGCCATTTCAAGAGAAATGAATCCAACCTAAGAAACTTTTTTTTTTGGAAGACCTATAGTCTGGCAACTTGGAAGGCTGAGGCAAGAAGTTTGCTTGAGCCCAAGAATTTGAGGTTGCTGTGAGTTATGACGCCATAGCACCAACTGAGGGTGACAGAGTGAAGCTCTGTCTCCAAAAAACAAACAAAAAAAAAAGAAGATAAAAAGTGAATAAATTTTTGAAGCTAGGCCATCAAGCAAGAAAACATTGCATGTTTTGTGAAACACTTTTTAAATCTCATGTGGAAAATGCAGCGATTAATGTGAAGGATGGTTACAAAAAAGGCCTTTCTATAGACCTTAATATGACTTGAGAAAGAGCAGAGCCATTATAAAACAACTTAAAGCACAAGGAGAGTGAAGGATTTAAAGCTGGAGATTTAATGTCAGCAAAGGATGGTTTAATAATTTTAGAAAGAAGTTTGACTTTCAGCATAAAAAAAGGCAGAGACTTTACATCTTTTGTATTAACCTGGATGGAGTTGAAGCACATTCTTAATAAGGTATCAAAAGAATGGAAAAGCAAGTGCCCAATGCACTCAATGCTAATATGAAGCCAGTAATGATCTGATACAGCCCCACATAAAAGAAAAACTCATAGCAATTGAAGTTGGGGGCAGTTGGAAGGCGGGAAGGGAGAGGACAGGGAAGAAGAGTGAGGGATGGTGTGCTCCCACTTAATGGGCACCATGTCCGGGTATAGGGTACACTCCTTGGGTGTGGGACACAACTGCAAGAGGGACTCTACTTAACAAATACAAACATGTAACCTAGTTGTTCGTACACTCACATTAACCTGAAATTAATATATACATACATATTTGTTAAAATGAAAAGAAAAATATCAAGATAACAGGAGAAGCAGCTTCTGATGACCAAGATGCAGCAGATGAGTCCCCAGACGACAGCAGGAAAAATAATTTAGGAGAAAGGGTATGTTACTGAACAGGTTTTAATGCATAAAAATTTCCCTGTGCTAAAAAATAATAATGAATGGGGCAGACAGTATTTATCAGTAAGGAAAAGAAGGGAGCCCAAAAGATTTATGACAGCAAAGGATGGACTAATATTGCTGCTTTGTGCAAATGCAGTTGGGTTCATGATCCAGGTTGCTGACCCCTGGGCCTTGCAAAGAAAAGACAAACACCAACTGCCAGTCTTTGGGTTGTAGGACAAGAAGACCTGGATAATGGGACCTGTATTTGTGGATCGATTCCTGCAGGGCTTCCTCCCTAAAGTCGGAAAGTACCTTGCCAGGAAAGAACTGTTCTTTAGACATTGTATAGTACCCCTGGCCACCCAGAAAGCCAGGAGTTCAACCCCAAAGGCCTCAACGTGATCTAGTTGCCCACCAAAACGACATCCCTAATTTAGCCTCTAGATTAGGAGTGATTGGTACCCATTCTTGGCTCATTTATACGTGGAGCTCTATTGAAAGAATTGTCAGTGCAATGGCAGAGAGTCTGGAAGGATTACAGCCTTGAAGTGCCACTGTTGTTATTCCTGCAGAAGAAAACTGTGTCCAGATGTCACCTGCAGGATTTACAACAGAGACAATCAAGGACATCAGAGAAGAGGTTGTGGATATGGCAAAAAAGGTGGGCAGTGAAGGGTTTCAATACATGAATCTTGGAAAAATTCAGGAACTAATAGATGCTAAGCCAGAGCAATGAACAGAAGATGACTTGACGGAGACAAGTGCTTCAGACCCGGTGCTGACGAGGAAGAAGCCCTCCAGATAGCACAACCAGAAAACAAACAGGCATTAGACAATCTGGCAGAACGGTTCCAATTATTGGAGTCTGATTTTGACTTCATTTATACTATTGGATATTTCTTTGATACAGGAACTGAAATTAAAGCAAATAATGGAAGAAGGATTGATACTACATAGAAATATTTTTAGAGAAACGAAAGAGCAAAGCTGTCAGACAAGCAATGTGTTTTCCTATCACTTGCCTCCCCTGCCTCCCCTTTCACCTCCTCCACCTCTGCCTCTCCTGAAAAAGCAGAACCAACACCCCACACACAGCATGGTCAATGTAGAGACAAGAAGGGTGAAGACCTTTAAGATGGTTCACTTCACGTCATGAATAGTAAACATGTTTTCACTTCATTTTGAGTTTCTAATATTTTATTTTCCCTGGAATGCTTTGTTTTAAGAATTCTGCATATGATGCATATAACATAAAATACGTGTTATGTTATCAGTAAAACTTCTAGTCATCAGTGGGATATTAGTAGTTCAGTTTGGGGAGAGTCAAAAGTGGTATGTGATTTTTGACTGTACAGATGGTCAGCATCCCTAACCCCTGTGTTATTTAGAAGTTGAATACATATGTACCTAAATGCACACACAAGAGTGTATATATAATTTAGCATGCTAATGTGGATGTCAAAATTTCACAGATCAAATTGTCAGGTTATTTTTAAGGCATAATACAAGACTTATATTAAAGTTGCATTTATTTATTTTAATAGAAGAATAAAACCCACAATGTTAGTCTGGGAGACTGTAAAATTAGAAGCTTCCTTAAATATCATTTATTTTATTTAAAGGTCTATAAATGTTCATGGCAGCTCAATTCATAATTTCCAAGTCATGGAAGAAGCCCATGTGCCCATAGACCCATAAATGGATTAATAACTTGTGGTATATGTACACCATGGAATATTATGCAGCCTTAAAAAATGGAGACTTTACCTCTTTTATGTTTATATGGATGGAGCTGGGACATATCTTACTTAGTAAAGTATCTAAAGAAAGGAAGAAAAAGTCTCTGATGTACTCAGTACTATTATGAAACCAATTTACAATTACTCATACTTTCATATGAAAGATAAATCACAACTGTAGCCCAGGATGAAAGAGGGAAGAGGAGGGGAATGGGAGAGGAAAAGGGAGGCTTGATGGAGGGAGGGTAAATGGTGGGACTACACTTATGGTGCATATTGCAAGGGTACATATCTAATCTATTAAGTATAGAGTATAAATTAACACAATAATTAAGTAAATGAGGTGAAGGCTATATTAACTGGTTTGATACAAGCATTCCAAATTGTACATAAAATCAGCAATTGTACTCCATAAATGTGTTAATGTATACATGATCTATGTGTTTATACTTAATAAAAAAGTAAATAAGTAAAGGATCACAGCTACAGTGCATTTCACAAGGGTATATGTGAAACTTACTAAATGTAGAATTTAAATGTCTTAACACAATAACTAAGAAAATTCCATGAGGCTATTTTAACCAATTTGATGAAAATATTTCAAATTGTATATAAAAGCACCACATTGTACCCCATGGTTGCATTAATGTACACAGCTATGATTTAACAAAAAATAAATAAATAAAAAAGTCTAGAAAGGAAGCTGAAGTGATTACCCAAAGAAGCCTGTATGTTTCTGAACTCATTTCCAACCCAGTTTTCCTCTCTCTATTTTAATTCCCCCATCTAACCCCCATGGCATACCAAAAAGGGGCTGTACTCTAACCACAGGTGATGACATTCATGCTTAAAAACAGGTAATAATTTTACAAGATGTGCTTAAAAGGCAAATTCCACTAAAATTATTCATCTGGCTATAGCTCCACATTTATGAAATATGTCCTATATGCTCATTAGTATGAGTAATGAGAATGAAATTAAAATAGTATATTAAAGCTCCATGATATCTTCATTATAGTAATGAAATCTGATATATATTTTTTTTTAAAAAGGAAGGCTTTCATTCACAGACTTACCTCCTAGGGTTGAGAATTCATTTTTATTCAGAGAAATGAATGCTTTACATTAAACTTTTCAAAAATGAGAATATGTCCAAGGGTAAATATCAAAGGCATTATATAAATAATACTGACATCCATTTAAGCAATAACTTAAAATAATTATTTTAACCTCATGAGTTTTTTGACATTTCAAGCAATATCCTCTGTTAAGTTCCTTCAGAAACTTGCATTTTGTCTTTTGCTACTGTATATTGTCTTGACAACTCTTTTCTTTATTTTTTTTTTTTTTTTTACATTTTGTAGTATTCTATTTAAGTAGCACTCTTTCTACTGCGTTTCCAATGCATTTTCTTGCTACCCACATACATTTTTTCTACCCTTGTTTGAAATTGTTTTCCTTAATGATTGATTTGAGGAGTAGAGAAGGAAAGACAGGAAAACCAAGCATTTTATTTCCAGCTGTAAAATTCAGCCCTAGCACTCCATAGCTGAGATATTGGGAAATATCATGAAACTGTTGTTGTATAACTGACAAGATCTTTTAAAATGTGTGAATCACATGAGCATTTTAATAATTAGATTTTTCAAATTTCTGTTTTCTTTATTGACTTTCTGAGATGTCCAGAGAGGCAACACAAATCTATTTAGAAACTTGATAACGTTTCTAACAATCTTGAGATAGTTTACAAAAAACTAAATCCATTGTTACTTGGGCAGATGTTCTAAAGATATTAGGTCAATTAAACCATTTGTAAGTATGTTATTAATATAAAGCCAGAAAAAAATCTCAAGAGATTTAATTATACTAGGCTCATTTGCAATCACTAGTCTGCAGAAAGGAAAATCATTTCTGTTGCTAGTAACTACACAAAACAGCAACTACTCCTTTTCTTCTTATCTCCAAATCCTGGAAAAATGCAACAGCCTTCTGCTTCTCCCCTTTCCTTCTCCCCTTTCCATCGCCATGTCCTCCCTCCTGCCATCTTATTTCCTGTGCCTTTTAAAATGCTCTTTAATTTACAGCCAGATTTTCACTTTCTACTTTACTTCATAACATAGAAGAGACTCTGATTTCCTTTGCAGAACTTACCTTCTTGCTTTCAACCAGTTATGTAAATGTTTGGTCCCTTCTCTGCTCCTCTGAGGGTATAACTTTTGGGAGTCAGAGATGATGACCTCTGTGCCTTGTAGCTTCCTTCCCAATCTTGCATGATGCTTGACAGATGTCATCTTTGAAATTCCCTCCTTACAGTGTAGTTTTCAAATCATTTATTCTATTCCAAACCTTGTCTCCCAACACTTATATCAAAGCTATTTAGGGTTTTGTAACTTGCAAAACTTTATTCTCATTAACGTTAACCAACTGACGATAACCTCATGGCTTCTCAACTTTTTAAAAAGTGTTGACACCTTGGTGTTTACTTCGCATTATACCACTGATAGAATATCAAGGTCACAGTAGGAATCAGAAAACACCATTCCCCTCTACATCATGTATTTCATAATTCTCCCTTCTAGCCATGGCCTACTTACATGATACCTTACTGAAATTTCCCTTGTCCAATTATTCAGCTCACTGCATGCACAACCCGCATATAGAATCTTGGGTTACAGAGGTCAGAAAGTATCTAACTCTTTATGGGTATAGAAGACCTTGTCTTATAAAGCAGTTTAGAGTCATTGAGTTGAATACTGGTTTTTCATTTTAAGTTCCCTTTTCCCTTTAGAATAATTTGTCCTAGCTTTGGGTACACACTCCAAAGCCACGTCCACGACCTCCAGCCATGTCCTCCGCCCACCCTGGTTCTGCTTTGCTCCATTATCAGCTATTGGGCTGACTTTTTTCCAGTCAACGGGGGCAGTGGAAGAAGGGCGGAGACACTGATTGCCATCCTGAGATCAGATGCTTTTGTTTGTTTGTTATAACAGAGTCCTAACAGTTAGTCATGGTGTTTGTGATCATTTGCCCAGATACAAACACTCAGCATAGTAAGCTAAAGTCACATCAGACACAACAAGAAAGCCCCGTTTCTGCTTTTTTTCCTCTGTGAGGTGCATTCTTGCTGCAAAGGTGGTCCTGAGCATTTTATACTGTTACTTCGTAATTTGATGGTAGCAGAGTTCTATGTGATTGGGAATGAGCTGTGTTACAGAGATGGATCTAATATGACCTCTGCAGAACACGTGCACTCGTCTGTGAAGCACTGTGCAATGGAAGTTTTCTATAAATGTAGAATTGCTCCTAATGCTCTTCCAGTCAGGGAACTATATAACACACAGGAATCACTGACCTGGGCAATGAAGAGACTTTAGGCATACTATCATTTTAAAATCTTCACCTTCAAAAATCTAGTCTTTCACCACTCAATACTTTAAACATCCAATGCTATGAAAACATTTACTCCTTAAAGACACTTCCTTTAACAATTCATTTGCTATTCCAATTGATTGTTATAAATGGAGATCACATTTGCATGAGTAGCAGTTCGTCTTAGGCATATGGGGGCTCATATCAGTAACTGTCTCCTACTCATAGTCAGACACAAGTCCTGTGTTTCTCAGATGGCTGTCCATCAGATTGCTTACAATTGCCAGTGCTTTTTCCTCCCACAAATTTAATATCTTTGTGAACTCCACATCTTTATTCACAGAGCTTCCTTCCACTTGGAGTATCTTTAGTCTTCTTTGTTACCAAATTTTTATGGAGTCTCCATTTTTCTTTTTTTTTTTCGTGAACTTCTAAAATAATTGCCATCTATTTTTGACTGCTTCACAGGGGATCAATTCAGTGTATGGACCACTCATTGTCCACTCAATGGCTGAAGAGCTGATTGACTCCAAAGCGATGCTGCTGCAGGACTAAGCAACTTTATTAGCTTTCCTGGGTTGTGCAGTAAGGAAAACCTCAGCAGCAGTTTGTCTTAGGAAGTTGTACCATCTGCACAGATTTTAAGAAGAGCAAGGATTTTAAGAAAAGTCCATGTAGCCAGTATGGGAGAAGATGATGAAAGGTCGGAATCAAGATGCAGTTTAAGTTTCTCTGAGTTTTAACTATTGACTGCAACACAGGTAAACAACTAGGCTTTCAAGATCAAGAGGACATGAGACTCATTTTAAATAATGAAAAAGAGAAGACAGTCTGCATACTTTCTGTTACTCCCAAACAAAGCCTATTGTGTTTCATAAAGTTTACTACAATTATCTCTCAGTCTACTTTTCTCAAGGGCAGAGTTTAGTAGAAAATGCATTTGGGGTCAAACAAACAATAAGGGGGGATTTTTATTAGATGTCAAATCTACTGTGAGATCTAGGGAGCCAAACTTTAAATGGTTTATGTATAAAGGATTGTCTCTGAGAAACTTGAGAAATAGCTGAATTGAGTCTATAATTTGACTCAATTTGCTCCATAACTGGAATCCATTCCCTGTTCAAATACAGGGTAGCCACAGGGTATGAAGAACAGACGTGACTAAGAGATGATAATCAATATGTGATGGCATCTGCAGTCCAATTTTTCTAAAATATATAAACTTAGGTAAAAAGCTTCCTCACCTAAAAAAGGATGACAACTTATGAGTTTTTGGACTTTCATTAGACTCAAATGATTAAGGGAGTGAAAGTCTTCTTGATCAGAAGATACGTCATATGGATACATGTTACTCCCCAGAATACACTGGCTTAAATGGCTATTTTTCTCTTTATATTTAAAATATGTGTTTTCATTCCCATAGCTCTGTAATCACACATTCCATCTCACTTACTTAGAATGCCACCTTGTGTTCCCCAGTATAATCCAAATAATACCTTGGCACTGAAGACATATTGTTAAGTAAGAAAGACAAGATTCTAATTCTCATAGATTTATATTCTAAATCTTTTATGACTTTTTCACATGAAGAACTATTTTTGAGTGTGCAGTGAAATACCAAGCAATGTTAATATTTTAGATTTACTACCAAGACCATATTTATATCTATATAAATAGCATAAAGAAGAATCTAAGATAGGGCCAGGTGAAGTGGCTGACACCTATAATCCTAGCACTCTGGAAGGCTGAGGCAGGTGAGTTGCTTGAGCTCAGGAGTCTGAGACCAGCCTGAGCAAGAGCAAGACCCCAACTCTACTGAAATTAGAAAAACCAGCTGGGCATCATGGAAGTATCTGTAGTCCCAGCTACTTAGGAGACTGAGGCAAAAGGATCACTTGAGCCCAAGAGTTTGAAGTTGCTGTGAGCTACAATGATGCCACAGCATTCTACCCAGGGTGACAGAGTAATACTCTGTCTCAAAAAAAAAAAAAAAGAATTTGAGATTTCCCAGATTACGCTTATTTATTCATCCATGCATATGTGCCTACATTTCCCCCATTAATCACTCCCTTCTCTGTCAATGTGCTGTCTCATTAACACTTACCTGAAATCTACACAATTTCAAGGCCTACTTCATTTCTCATCTCTCCAGGCCTCGCTCATCTTTGCTTCCTCTGAATTCCCATGAAATATGCTGTCTATTTTGAATAATTAGCATGTAGTTAGACAAATACAGTAGAATTTGCTGTTGTTTCTTTTGCATAAATAATTACTAAAATCCATACTCAAAGTACAGGTGGAAGGCTTTGGAGTAGAGCTCAGCATTATCAATTTTTAACAATTTTTAACAAGTTGTGTGATTTTATTGTTGGTCACCTGTGTAAAATACTTAAGAAATATTGTTAAAGCAGAATTTCCAGGTTAATCATTTTGTTACTGCCAGAAGTATGAAACTATAGGCTACTGTCTGTAAGTTTCACAAAATAACTTCTCCGATTTTTGCCCAATAGAGAGACCTGGGCGAAGATAAGTCAGTCATAATAGATTTCTCAGACACACACAAATCATTCCTCATCAGCTAATAATAAATCCCATAATGTTTTAATTTCACAGCCATATTCTCCTTTGAGTAGCATAGTAATCAAGGAATAATTGATTTGACAGTGGATGATTCTGTGGTTTATTGTTGAATCTTCCATGAAGTTGGCACAGTTTAAAATGAATCATCATCCAGAAATAATAATTATTTTTATTTGATGTTCCAGATTACAGATTTTAATTCTGAAACTAAATAAATACTCTTCATTTTTAGAAATGAAATGAAGGAAAAAATAAAGACGGATAGATCACCGTGTTATCCACTGTATCATTCACAGAGGGTGAGTAGCATTTTTTTTGTATAACTTTATCTACTTTTGGGAAATAGTGAGGGATCAATACTTGGAAATTGTGCACACTTACCAGTGCAGTTATATTGATGACTCAGTGTTCTAGGCCCTGCAGTTGTGATACTATCATAAGCTCCTGAGACTCTCTGGAGAGAGGACCAAACTGAAACCAGCACTTATAAGCATCTAGGATCACGTCATGGGACTCCCACAGTTTCTGCAGTCAAGGAACCAGGAAGCATGATCAGTCTGAAACATTGTAGAGTGCAGAGTTACAAACCAAGATTTAATGCAAATGCGTGTTTCAGCACACCACCACTGTGTCAGGCATTGAGAGATCAAGATATGCATAATCCAGCCCGTCTTCTTAAGTTCACCATCTGGTGATGAAAACCAATAATTAGAGCACAGTGTTATCAGTGTTAATGGTAGAGGCCCATACATAAAACAAATGAATGTCTTGTTTTTCAGACCCATTAAATATTTGACTGTGCTTGAGTAGGAAACATAACAAGACTATTCTTTTGTGAATACTACACAAATATTTGACCTCCGGTCTGGGGAAAGAATATCAATCGAAGAATGTTTTCTGCTAGTTGGAGCCTGCACTCCTCCTGTGTTCTGAGCTGCAGGTCATGGCCCAGCTGTCCCCTGCTGTTGGCTCTCTCCACGAGGCCTTCTCAGGCACTGTGTTCCTAGTTAGTGTGGGCAGGAGCTGCTTTCTCCACCTTAGAGTCCCTATCTGTTGCATTAAAGCACTTTCAAGGGCTCTTATTTGAATTTGAATTCCCAAGGAACTCAGACAGTATACAGAGGTAGAACGTGATTCCAGGGATAGAGTCCAGAGCCACTGCACATGTCCAATCAATGCAGCCTTGCTGTACGTCCAAGGGCCTAATTGCTGTAGATTTTCTTCCCTCAGTATACAGCAATTATTTTCAAACCTGTGTTGATAGGATCTTAGATGTGCTGCAAACATTTTAAAAGATCATTGATTAAATTGTTTTCCAAAGAAATTCAAAGCACACTAAGTATATATTCATATTTTTTTTTCTTTTTTTTTTCTTTTGATTAACATACTTTAAGTGTGCCGTGGAAGTTTAACTATGGGTTCAAGTATGCTGTGAGATAAAAAAGATTTTAAAACCACTGGGTTAGAGGAGACCTTGCTATCCCCTCTCATACAGACTGTTTTGAGACCTGCCACAGCAGATCCCCAGAGGTGCTCAGATATACCTGTGTCCTCAGGTGAGAAGGTGACACTCCAGTCGAAGCTCTTCCCCTCAGCATACAAATATGCTGGTTCACCAGGGAGCAAACTGGTCATACTCCCAAGCCCACAACTTCATGATACTGGTTTTAAACCACTGCTCCTCACTTCTTTCCCTCCAAGAAAAGGCGAGGTTATCAGGCACAATCCATTTCCTTCTAGCATATTTTCAACCAGTTAATCTTTGTGCTTTGAGAAATAAGCAAAACCATAAT
Organism: Loris lydekkerianus; assembly: GCA_963574355.1. Classification (NCBI taxonomy): domain Eukaryota; kingdom Metazoa; phylum Chordata; class Mammalia; order Primates; family Lorisidae; genus Loris; species Loris lydekkerianus. Next base: position 15,506 of record CAUYPK010089046.1, read on the forward strand.
GTAGTGGCCTGGGTATTCAGCTTCAAAACATGCGAACTGTGGGGCAATTGGTCATCACTTGCAAATACAGGGATGCAGAGAGACTTCCTTATATTTCCCCCTAAAATGTCACTTGTATCTCTTCTTGGCTCTAAGGTCTTAATGTGCCTTTGTTGGTGCGTTAGAGGTTGGGATGGGAAGAATCTGTATGTGCTGATCATTCCATCCTTGTTTTCAGATCTTGCTTTGTTGACCTGGTTTCCCCCAACTTGGAGCCTGGCATCATAGTGACAGAAAATAGAACATAGGGTTGTCCATTAGCCACCATACCAGCAACACCCCACAGAGAAGGAACGTGACGGTACAGTTACCCGTTTTCCTAAAATTGGGTTCCTAAAATCTTCCCTCTGCCCTGGCAACATCAGCATCATCCACCTTACTGTTATAAGTGAAAATTCTCACCCACTCACCTTAGCGATGCCGGAAATCTGTGTCTCAACAAACCCTCCCAGTGATTCTAATGCACACTAAAGTCTGTGAACTTTAAAAATAATACACAGACGGCTTCCTCTCTTTGCTTTTTTCCTGCCCTTCACACCATCCTCAGTGCCTCCCTTCCTTAGTATTAATCAAGATTGTTCATTAGACTTCCATCCTAGTTTACCATCTTTATCATTAGGCCTCATTAACATTGAGTAATAATTAGTAATATCACTAAGGGGCATTATCTCTCCAGAGATGGCGCTTTCCATGGTGTAGTCAGCTGCCCTCTGGAGAGGAGGATTTTTGTCAGTCATCTCAGAGGCTCTGGTTCTGTCTGCTTACTGGGTGTGACTGTCTTACACTGCTCATCATTTCCTTTCCACACTTTAGATGCTTCTTATATAAAAGTGATAATAATGTAGTTTTTTCCTCATTCTCTGTTTCTGTTCTTGTCTACTTATAGAACAAGATGGAAACAGATGCACAGGTGCACTTCCTGGGCAGATACATAATTCACAGGAAAAATACAGCCTCGTATTCACCCCAATTTTAAAAACTCACATACAAACAGAATTTATCATAAGAGGTGTTAATAAGGCAAAAATCAGGTAACATCACTATTTTGGTGTTTTTGGTGTTTTTGATTTTCTTTGTAGTGACACTTAAACTTTCTCATTCACATTATTACGTATAGTGCAATGACCTGTAACTTCAATACATACGTTAACTCCTACGTAACTAATATTTTCCCCCAAAGTTGGTGATACTTATCCCAGAGACTGACAATAAATACAGTGCTCAGTCTAACTACTGCAAACTGAAATGAATCTTTTGACCATGTGAACATCTTTCTTACCCCATTGGACTATGTATGTATCAAAAGCCTAATTTAACATCACATCACTATTGGAGGCTTTAACACAAAATCTTTGCACTGTATATATGGTTAATTCCAGGCCACTTTTCTTTTATTTACCATAATATCACAAAAATACATGGGATTAAGTTAGCACATTGTCAAATTGCCTGTGGTATGAGAACTCTGATTTTACGTTTGGCAGCATCTATACTAAGAGTTCGTTCCTTCGTGAAGATTTCTCTGATACCTCAGCTAACAGAAGAATAATCTTAGGGAACTGCTCCCTCGGACACTATCCTGTCACCACTTCTATCTTCTCAGAGGGTGTTTATGTACCTTATTTTCCACAATGTCTTTTGCAAATAATACATGTACAATGTTTTCTGTATCTACTTATCAATTGATGGGCACTTACGGAGATTCCTTATCTCCACAACTATGAATTGTACTATGATAAACATTCAAATACAAGTGTCTTTATCCCTTGGATAAATACCCAGTAATGGAATGGCTGGAGTGGATGGTACACCTACTTTTATTTCTTTAAATTATTTCCATTATGTTGTCCATAGAAATTGTACTAATTTGAAACCCCTTCAACACTGTATAAGCATTCCTTTTTCACAGCATCCAGGCCAGCATCTACTGTTTCTTTGACTTTTTCATAATTTCCATTCTGAAAGGTATAAAGTGTATCTGATGCTGATTTTAATTTGCATTTCCCCAATATTTAATTTTGTGCATTTAGTTACTGGGGACCATACATGGTGATGACCATACGATGCAATTACCATTCCAGAAAATTTCTTGGCTCTTCTGTACGGGAAATCCTCTGCTCTGGGTACATGTAGTGGTGTACTTCGAGTAAGCCTAAATTTTTTTTTCTCATACTAGAAATGCTATATTGGGTACATTGGACTTGGGTCAATATTTAGAATTCTAATATGAAACCTCCTCAAATATCTACTTTCTAGGTTAGGTTATAGGTCAACAAATAAGAAATATGCAAGTACCATTTGGAGGAAGCAAAATACTGTTTCAAGTTCAGATTGATCAGAACATAGTGCACACCTTCCTAACAATACCCAAAAATTGGCTTGTGTGATTTACCAGGTATTATTTAATTTGAGTAACTATTCATAGATACTATTACCATTTTGGTGCTCTATGATCACATTTTTAAGTATTATATAACAGTGTCCATGTATTCTAGAATTCGTAGGAATCATATGAAGAGTCTAGATATCACAACAGCCTACACTGAATTTACTTCAGTTTAAATGTAATACTTGTATCACAAAATTTATGTCAGCATAAACTCCACATCTCTCATTGGCTGAAACTATCTTATTTCAGTCTGTCAAATCACACTCTTTATTTTCCCCAGGATCACAATCAATTAAGGAAGAGTTTACTTAGACATAAAACATAAATGAATCTTGTTTTCTAAGAGAATTCACTCCCTATGAATGTTATGCCCTATAGGAACAGGTGAAGAAAGGAGGCGAAATAGATGCTCAGGAAAGAGAGTAAGATTGTCCTTATCCTAAAACTCATTTAAAGCATATTTCTAAAGCTTCCTTGATAACAACTTCTAATGACATAAAGATACACATTTTGATCAAGTGTATATTTAATTAATTTTTAGTATGGGATGTTAATGTAAGTAAATTCACGCACACAAATATCAGGCAACCAGAAACATTAGAGGTTGGCTTCCATTCATTAATCTGGGAATGAAAGTAACCAGTTAGCTGTCTGCTCAATTCTGATTGATGCTTCATTACCTACCAATGCAGAACTGGTTTCTTCCTTATGCCAGAAAAAAATGACACCAGAGAAAGTAAACTAGTCTCAAATGTATAATTTGCATTTATGAATTCATTCATTCTGCAAATATACAAGGAGGGTGAGTACACGCCAGTTTTGGGAGTAGTAATCTACTTGCAAAATTTACAGAGAGTTAGAACCCACATGATTTCATTTAATTCTCTCAAAAACCCAGAGAGGCACGAGTCATTTAAAAAAAAAAAATCAAGTTTTTTGAGACAGAAATTTGGACCCATTTTAAGTAGACATTTTACATTTTAAAATAAATTTACATAAAAACCCATTTTTGTGAGTTTTGACAAATGTAAATACTGATGTAACCTCTACACAGCTAAGCAAATGTAAGAATAAATGTTTAGGCCAGGTGCAGTGACTCGGGCCTATAATCCTCACCTAGGGTCGTTCTTTTAGGAGTTTTTTTGAGGCTCCATCCTAATATTCCCCATAGTTTGCATTTCCATCAGCAGTATGTGAGAGTATTCTCTGCATACTCTCCAGCAACTGTTTTTTGTGAAATGATTCCTCATTGTGGTTTTGATTTGCATTTCCCTGATGATTAGTGATTTTGAGCATTTTTTTACAGTTTTGGCCATGTGTATGTCTTCTTTTGAGAAATATCTATTTGAATCATTTGCCTGTTTTTTAACTGTATTGTTATTTTTCTATCAAGATGTTTGAATTCCTCATTTATTGATCTATCTTCAAGCTCACTGACTCATTTTTCAAGTCTTTCCAGTCTACTGACAAGCCCATCAGAGGCGTTCTCTATCTATGTTAGTGTTTTGTCTGTCAGCATTTCCTTTTGATTCTTTCTTAGAATTTCTCTTTATTTACAAAACTCTCTGTTCTCACATGTTGCTTACTTTTCACATCAGAAATGTTAACCATAATTTAAAAATATGTTTATCTGACAATTCCAACATTTGTGACTCATCTGAGTCAAGCTTTGATTCTTATTTTATCCCCTCAGGCTGTATTTTTTATTTTTTATTTTTTTGTCTTTCTGTTTGCCTTTTGCTTCTGTTGTTGATGAAAGTCAATGTCATGCCAAGTAAAAAGTACTAAAGCAAATACACTTTCGGTGTGAGGAATTTTGTTAAACTCTCCAGGAGTTAGACTGTGTTTAATGTTTGCTGTAGCTATGGATATAATAAGCAGACCAGATCCTACGTTTTGCTCTTTTCTTGATTGTGGGGTTTCCTATGCACTTTGAGTATTCAGCTATAGTTCATTTTTAATTTACTAGAATTCTATAGATATAGTGCCAAAGTATGTTATCTTGTTGTTGCCAATGGTTCAGCATTTGTCTCCAAGGCCACATCAGAAGAATGAGGACAAATGGTTGAGGAAAAGGAAAGGGAGATTTATTAATTTGCTGGAAAATGAGGAAAATGGCAGACTCTCATCCTAAAGTACCAATTCATAATTATATGCAGAAATACAGAGCTTTCAGATGGGAGAGTTCAGCTTCAGGCTGTCTTGACTACCATTGATGGTCCTGATGGACCCCATCTTCAGTGCAGGCAGAAAAAATCTTGTGCAGACTCCCATCTAGACCTCCCAGACCTCCTTGCCAAGACAACTCCACTGGGACACCTCTGCAGGAACAAAAAGCAAAGAGCACTCTCCTGTCCCTTCCAGCAACTGGCCTGTGGCAGAAAATGAGGATTTATTTCTCAAAAACAATGAAGTAGTTTTAAAGAGGCAGAAAACATTTTTACCTGATTTTTCAGGCCATTTCCTCAGTTGCACTAGGATGAAATCTCATTACTTCTGTGGATCTGTGACTTTGGGTTGTGACCTTCATAAATGTTTCTCCAGTACTATAACATTTTCCCCCACATCCTACATTAAGCGAGTCCAGGAAGCTAGAATGGAATGGAAACATTTCCACTGGTTTGTACAGAGTCTGGTAAATCTTTTCCCTTAGACAGTAGTCTTTGCTCTGAGGAATGCTGTGAGCGTATTACAGAAACACTACATTTCCCACTCCTACAATAGCCAGGAGAAAACCTTTATCATTTCTTCATTGTGAGAACATCCTGAGGTCTCTGGAGCTATAACCCACAAATGTATGAGGCGTTCTTATGACTGCAGCCTCTGGGATACTTTCCACTCTCATACTGGTACACTCTCAAACTACAGCAATTCATCAAAATTACCTTTTAAGTGCTTTTTATCAATTAGTGCTCCAGCGTCTGTTGCGCCAGGTAAGCAGATCTTGACTATGACTCTCTCAAGTTGCCTGCCTTTCTACACTTCAGAGTAACAGATTTCCCCAAAATATGAGTTTTCTGAAGGTTCAAAAAAAGTTGTTGATTTTCTGTTTATTTGCTTCTTTTTCTGGTTGTAAGGATAGCAATTGCTTCTTCTAAGCTCTTTACATGTTGGAGCTGATACTGAAAAATCCTTTCCCACATATTTTTTTACTGTAAATCAGCCAGAGAACTTCCTTTATTTGCAATGGAATAATTCTAGGAGATGTTAAATATGCTTTTAGGCAAAAGATATATAAGAGAAATATGGGATTTTTTAAAATTGCTTGTCTGGGTGGAATAAAGTAGCGTGATTAAGATTTCTGCTCGTGTTGGGGGTGGAAATTATAATTGTATGACAATTGTTCTCCGTGATGTGTTCCTGGAGCCTTGTGCCCACTGCTTTGAAAGCTCTGGATATCTGTGCAGTGGCTGCTATGAAACTGTATTAAATATACATGCATAAAAATTCTGAGGAGAAAAAATGATTCTTCTTGTTGACATAAAAGTGACAGGCTCAAATCTCTAAGCTTTTATATAAAGGAGCTACTGGAAACTCAGGGATATTATATGATTGTGCTAAAAGCACTTTCTTTTACTTATGGTTCTGAACTGACATCAGCCAAAAATAAACTTGAGTGTCTAAGTATATATTTTTTTAATCATAGAAATTTCCTAGTATTGCATCCTGGTAGGACAATTTACACAATTCAATCTCTGCTCAAGCATCTCTCTCTTTTTTTCAATCAATCAGTGAGAAACAATTTCCCCCCACACTCTCTAGCAGATATTTATGTATCACAGCAAGCATTGTGCCATATGCAGCCAGGAACAACAATAACTGGCTTAACCCAATGAAAATAAACTTTCCCCACGAGGCTGAATGTAGGCTAAACTTTCCATTTTTCACTGGAAAAATTAAAGAACAAATCCCAATAGGTGTGTTTGCCAAGCAGGAAAGCATAGGCAATGGCTATTGAGTGGGGAATCAAAATTTTCTGCAGGACAAATCCAACTCTTCACTAAATTCCATTGATAGAATCTTCATCATATCTTTTATTTACAGCCCCTTCTCTACATAACCATTTCCACTGCCTTAGATCAAGGTTTGATCATATCTTGCCAAGATTGCTGTGGAACACCCCATAAGGTGTAACTGTTATGAGATTTTTTTCTTTGAATCATATGTTACACAACTGTAGAATCAACACACTAAGGCAAAACACTCATTGTTTTGTATCCCTATAAAATATATATAAAGAGATTATATATATTATATATGTTATATGTCTTATGTGGACCTGCAAAACAACATATATAATATATTGTATATATAGATTTGTGTGCATACATATGTGTATGTGTGTATACGTGTGTGCATATACATATGTGTATGTGTGTGTGTATATATATATATATATATATATTTTTTTTTTTTTTTTTTTGAGACAGAGTCTCATTCTCTTACCCTGCATAAAGTGTCCTGACATTAGCTCACAGCAGCCTCAAATTCTGGGCTCAAAGTGATCCTCCTGCCTCAGCCTCCTGAAGAGTAGCTGAGACTATAGGCACCTGCCACAACACCCCACTAGTTTTTTATATTTAATAGAGATAGGAGTATCACTCTTGCTCAGGCTTGTCTCAAACACCTCACTTCAAGCAACTCACACACCTCAGCCTCGAGAGTGCTAGCATTCCAGGTGTGCGTCACTGCACCTGGCTCAAGAAATGTCCATTTTTGAAAGCAAGTTGCTTGATATAACCCTGTTTTGTCCTCTGGCTTTCTCTCTCTCTTTCTCTCACTCTTTCCCTCTCTCTTCTCTTTCCAAACACAGTTCCCACAAAGCACTGAGCTTCACCAGGTACCCTAATTGTGATCATGTTTCCACCCACTGCCTATATTCCCTAGTACCTATTCCCTTTGAAAGTAAATAATATAGAAAAAATATATAGTAGTTCCCCCTTATCTGCAAAGGATACATTCCAAGACTCCAGGGGAGGCCTGAATCCATGGATATATCAAACCCAAGCACTGTGATATTGTGACCGTTGGTCTGATAATGAAGATGGTACAACTCAGGAGTACGAATAGGGTGTAGCATGAACAGCTTTTATAAGCTGGACAAAGGGATCAGTGATCCCTCAGTCAGACCAAACAGGAAAGAAAGAGATTTTTATTTTTATCTTTACTACCTAGAATGGAGATTTTTATCTCTACACTACCTAGAAGGGAGCGCAATTTAAAATTTATGAATTGTTTATTTCTGAAATGTTCCATGTAATATTTCTTGGACTGTAGTTGACGATGGGTAGATGAAACCTCAAAGACAGAAACCACGTGTAGAGTAGGGAGTAGATAATTGTATCCACAGAGACAGTATTTATGACATGAATAAATAAAAGATTGACAAATTTGAGCACATTAAGTCATACAACTAAGTTGATGAGTCTCAAAATTATATGCTGAACAAGACAGGGAGAAAGGAGCAATTACTCTAAATGCTGCAAATAATAGACAAGCAGTAAAAATTCAGATTTTTAAAATTCCAACTATATGCCACGTAAAAAGACACATGTAAGAGAAAAGATGTAAAGATTTTGATTTTTAAGCAGTATGAAAAGCAAAATCATGAATGCATAGTTTTAAAAAGACCCCGTGTGACTACTTTAAGTTCTAAACAGGAACACAAATGTTTGCTGATAGAAATCAGACTCATTACTTGCATAGGGTAGAGCACTGGTGGAAGAGTTTTGACCACAGAAGGGGAGTGAATAAACATTCTTGGGTAAAATAAATGCTTTATATTTTGATTTACATAGTATTGTATAGGTCTAGGATATGTTAAAACCTCTTTGATAGTCATATACAAAATGTGTTCCTATCGTAAGTCTTTTTTTTTTTTTTTTTTTTTTTTTGTAGTTTTTGGCCGGGGCTGGATTTCAACCCACTACCTCCGGTATATGGGGCCAGTGCCCTACTCCTTTGAGCCACAGACCCTGCCCAAGTCTTATTTTTTAAAGACAGTGTCTCATTCTGTTGCCCAGGCTACAATGGCATCAGGTTAGCCCACAGCAACCTCAAACTCCTAGGTTCAAGTAATCCTCCTGACTTAGCCTCCCAAGTACCTGGGACTACAGGCTCCCACTACAATGCCCAGCTAATATTTTTAGTAGAGAAGAGGCCTTACTCTTGCTCAGGTTGGGCTAATATTTTTAGAAGAGATGTCATCTCATTTTTGCTCAGGCTGGTCTCAAGCTCCTGAGCTCAAGGATTCTTCCCACATTGGTCTCCCAGAACGCTGAGAGTACGGGTGTGAGCCACTACTCCTGGCTGTCACCGGGCTTAAATCATATCTCAATAAAGTCAACTTTAAGAAAGGAGAACAGGCGAGAACTACTTTTATTATAATAAATTATTTAAGAAGTAGAAAATGCCAGCCAGTGCATAGGTGAAAATATTCGAATTTTGTATGCTCAGCAAAGAACTCATGTACAGTATATAAAAAGAAATTCCATCATCATTCAGAAAGCAACTGACAACAAAAACAAAAATAAGCAGGAGACTTTAGAAAGTCCCTCACAAAAGGAATAATTCAAATGGCCAATAAACTAGAAAAAAGTTGCTTAACCTCTGAGAATATTGCAAATTAAAACCACAGTGAAAAGCCATTACTTATTCTTCAAAATAGTTAAAATTAAAAATAGAATGTGAAATGATAGGAGTTTCACACTCTGCAGGTGGCAAGGCAAGTTTGCTCAAATAGGGTGAATTGATAATTTGGAAAACCGTCATTAGCTAATGAAGTGGAGCAAACGCATACCTTGGTAACTAAGCGATTTTATAACAACTGAAATACATGCAGACATAGAACTTGAACTATGAATGAGAGTGTTTACCAGTAGTATTTAAAAAATCAGGTTTTTTCATCAGCAGAAAAATAGATTAATGAAGTATGGAATTGTTACGGACTGAATATTCATATTCCCCCAAGATTCGAACATTGAAGCCTTAACTCCCAGTATGACGGTATTTGGAGCAAGAGTCTCCAGGGGGGTAATTAGGCAGTGAAAGTGGGGCCTCAGGATGATATTAATGGCTTATAAGGAGAGGAAGAGAAAGTGTCAAAGAAAGGTCATGTGAAAACACAGGGAGAGGTTAGGGTCTGAATGGAAATCAGGAAGCATCTTGCCCAGTATATACATTTTGAACTAAGCCTTCAGAACTGTGAGAAATAAAGGCCTGTCTTAAAGCCATCCAAATGATGCCCTTTTATTATGGCCCATCAAACTGACAAACACAGGAATATTGCTACATGGACACTTACACAAGCTCTGGATAGAAGAACAACGTGGATCTTACCAACATGATGCTGAATTTGAGAAGCCAAACATGGAAAAATACATATTCCTGTTCCAACCCACAGGAACTGTATTAAAGGGCTGTGGCATTAGGTAGGTTGAGAACCACTGCAGTAAAGGAACATTATCATATTTAGAGCAGCATATCTAAATGTAAGAATAATAAAGTGTAGACTAGATTTGCATAAAAACTAGATAATGGCTCCCTTTGTGTGGGAGGGCAGAGGTAATGATCAGGAAAGAGCAACGAAGGGGTTTCTATGCTGTTTCCATTATTCCATTTCTTGAGTTGGGTGGTGTTTTCTCATTAATTTTTAATTAAATCATGGTTTGCTTTGATTTGTTACTGTGACTTTTTTTTTTTTTACATATACATGTGTTTATTAGGTTTCCATTTTTTGCCTTCACAAAATTAAAAAGGCTTAAAGTTTAATAACAATAACAATGTTTAAGATAAGGACTAGAAACAAAAACCTTATGAAGAATGAATGAACATAAATACATTTAAAAAAGAAATAAGATGATTTCTGCATCAAAATATTAAGCAATAATAATAATAATGCAAAGAAAGTAACATTCACATTGTCAAATAAGAGTATGTCTATTATAGAAAGCTTTGACTCTGAGATTCAGTATGGAGTCAACAGTTAACTTATTATTATATTTTTTAAGTCTCAAAAAATAGACAACTAATCTTTATAAATAAAAGTAGAAGATAATTTTAAACAACAGATCATGCCAAATCTTATAGACAATAGAAAAAGAAGAAATACTTCAAAATCATTCTACTTCATCTGGATATACCTGATATTAAAATTGGATAAAATATATTATTATAAAGGGGAAATTACAAACATATATCACTTATAAATGAATATGCAATATCCTAAACAACATAGTAACAAGTTTGAGTTAGAAATTTATGTTTAAGTAATGTACTTTGGTCAAAATTAAATCTAATTTATGTGAGAATTAGTCACT
>CAUYPK010089047.1:0-18099 GCA_963574355.1 Loris lydekkerianus
GGAGGTTATGGTGGAGGGAGGGTAATGGGTCGGGCCACATCTATGGTGCATCTTAGAATGGGTACAGGCGAAACTTACTAAATGCAGAATACAAATGCCTACATACAGTAACTAAGAAAATGTCATGAAGGCTACGCTGAACAGTTTGATGAGAATACTTCAGATTGTATATGAAAGCAGCACATTGTACCCCTTGATTGCACTAATGAACACAGCTATGATTTGACAATAAAAATAAATAAATTAAAAAAATAAATAAAATAAAATAGAAAAAAACAAAGATTTGTTAAAGGAAAAAAAGCCAACAAACATACACAAAGCTGCTTGGTTGAATAGCAACAATACTAACAACAATAAGTGGCTTTGTGGTGCCACAGCTGACTCCTGGTTGGCTAGAGCTGATTGTTAAATATTCAGGAGTTTTGTAAACCAGTTGAGCCCCAGCTTGAAATCAATTGCAGTGGGAGGATTTACACCACAGAAATTCGCAAGTGCTGCAAGTTAGTACTCCTCTTCCACCCTGGCAGCTGGTTTACCAGCACACCACTGATGGTAACTATTTAATGAGCATTTGCTGTATGCCAGACACTGTTCTATGCACTTTATAAAAAAAATGCCATTTAAATTTAACCCAGATTGCAAGGAAGATACTAGTAATATTTCCAACACTCAGATGGGAACATTGAGACTTAAATGTATGTGGCCATTTACAAAAAGTTACCAGCTGGTGAATGTTAGTGGCTGCCTCATTCAAATCCCGTGTGCTGTCTGAAGTGGCTTCCAAACACCACTAAGGCCCACAGAGAGGAAGGGGAGGAATGGACTTTCATGGGATTACACAGGACGCACTGCCAGTTGGATGCAGAACTGGGACCAGAATCCTGAATCCCTGCAACTCTGTCTAGGTTAGCAGGCAGCAGGTGGGGAAATGGAGATGAAAGAGTAATTTCCGACTTGTTTTTGGGAAGGGTGCCACGACCTGTCTCTTAATTGGAGGGGTAGGGAGGTTAGTCCCATAGACAGTAGCAGACCCCTGTCCTGCCTGGAAACATTCAGTGGCCTCACCCCAAGGCAAGATGGAAGGCAGGTGTCCTCAGCTCTCAGGGATGCAAAGATAGCCTTAGCCTAGTCTTCCTGCATTCAATCCAACGTCTGGTTTCTCCCTGGTCAGAGGGGCCAGCTTTAAAAATTTGGGCCAAGGTGGGGAAGGGGCAATTCTTCTAGCAACGTGTCTTCACCTACAGAGCCCTGTGCAGAAAAACAGGAGTGGAAACCATGGAGGGGAGGCCTGGGCTGGGCTTGCCTGTCTCCGCCCTCACCTGCCACCTCCTTATTTCCACAGCTCTCTGAACAGTAGATACTGGGGAGGAGATAGGGGAGTCCTCGAATGCTGGGGGTTCATGCCACGTGCACACACAAGGATGGAAGAATCTCTGGTCATATTTTGCAATCAGCCACATCTGAGAATGCCTGACCTGACTTTAGAAACCAGCCTGGGAGGCAGAAGCCACAGTTGTAGGAGTGGGTCTGAGATTCTGCCTTAGGTTTGTGTCCTGTGGAGATCCTGGAGAGGTGAGCTTGCAAATTTCAGCCAGGAAACCCCTCTTGAGTCAGTTGCTGGAGCACGGGTTATCCCAGGGCACAGCTGATAACTGTCCATAAAAGAAAAGGAGGCTCAACTATATCAAATGTGTGCTAGATACTGCACATATTGGTCAAATCTCCCCAAAGAATGATCCCTGTTTCACAGGCTCAGAGAGGGCAAGGGCCTTCCCCAGGTTCACAATAGCCAGCAAGTGGCTGATCTTAGAATCAAGGTCAAAAGGGAGATAATTTTGTTTTTTTGTTAGTTGTCCAGAGCAGCCCTGTTTAACACAAATTTAATGCAAAGCATATATGTACTTAAAATTTTTCTGCTAGCCTTATTTTAGAAAGTGGGGGTAAAACAGGTGAAGTAAATTTAAATAATTTATCTAATTGAACCAGTACCTCAATATTATCATTTCAATATGTAAGCAATATGATTATGTTTTGACCTCTTTTTTTTTTTTTCATTCTAGGGATATTTAATGCTGAAACTTACTGCACAGCTCAGTTCAGATGAGCTGCCTTTCAAGTGCACGGCGGCCAGGCATGGCTGCTTATTGGACAGCACAGCTCTCAGGAGGGGCATGTGCTCCGAGGTTGAAGCGGAAGAGCATTTCTCAGACTCTTTTCCATAAGTACATCCCACCTGTGTTGTTAGCTGAGCTGTGATATTATAATAACACACTGGTTCTTCTGTGTCAGTCCCTGCGCTGTGATGCAGAAACTGTCTCCACAGGGCTTCCACCAGCCCTCGGAGAAAAGCGGTCCTACCCCATTTTGAAGTTGGGGAAACTGACATTCAGAGAGGAGAAGTCCTGTCCCAAATCACGTAGGTTGTATGAGTCACAGCCAGGATATGAACCCAGAGTCCCTGCTGCCATTCTGGGATTCCTAACTGATAAGCCCAGTCAGAAGTTACTTCCCACTCTTTTTATTTTATTTATTTACTTTTTTTTTTTTTTTTTAATTTTTGCAGTTTTTGGCCAGGGCTGGGTTTGAACCCACCACCTCTGGCATATGGGGCCGGCGCCCTACCCCTTTGAGCCACAGGCGCTGCCCGCTTCCCGTTCTTAATCCTCACCCTTTTCATTCTTTCCCATGGAGCCTCAGTCCGCGGGGAGAGGCTGCCTCGAGTCTTCCAGCTGTTCTTGCCAGAAGCAGGTGGTTATTTGATTGTGTTCTTTGGAGAAACGTCTGTTTAGGTCTTTTGCCCATTTTGTTATTTTATTTTCTGCTATTGAGTTGTATGAGTTTCTTATATATTTGGATAATAATTATTTTATATTTCAGATTAATATGAGGGTACAAATGTTTAGGTTACATTGTTTTCGTTTCTTTCTTTCTTTTTTTTTTTTTTTTTTTCTTTTTTTTTGTAGAGACAGAGTCTCAGTTTATCGCCCTCCGTAGAGTGCCGTGGCGTCACACAGTTCACAGCAACCTCAAATTCCTGGGCTTAAGTGATTCTCTTGCCTCAGCCTCCCGAGTAGCTGGGACTATAGGCGCCGGCCACAACACCTGGCTATTGTTTTGTTGCAGTTTGGCCGGGTTCAAACCCGCCATCCTCAGTATATGGGGCTGGCGCCCTACTCACTGAGCCACAGGCGCCGCCCTGTTTTTGTTTCTAAGGTAAAGTTTAAGTCGCAGTTGAGTTCTTCACCCAGGGGTGTGCTGAATACCCTCACATCGTGCACATTATGTGGGATGCCACCAATCACACCCCCCCTCCCTTGGACATATTAACTTCTTATCTGGAGATCCACTAACTATACAGCATAGGGTACTCATAACTAAGAAAATTGTATTAAATACTTAAAACTTGCTAAGAAGGCAGCAAAACTTACGAGTTAAGTGTTTTTACCAACAAATAAATGGCACAGTACTTTGGAGGAAACTTTGGGAGGTGATGGCTGTGTCTGGGCCTTGATGATGGTGATGGTTTCATGAGTTTATACTTGTTCCCAAACCAATCTGGCTGCACCATTAATAGGCATAGCTATTTATATGTCAGTCATGGCTCAATAAAATTAGTAATAAATAAAACAAAAATTCTTTCCCTCCCCCCCCCACCCCCTTCCTTCCTTTATCAACGGCATTTTTCTCTGTTTCCCAGGCTAAAGTACAGTGGTGTCATCATAGCTCACAGCAACCTCAAAGTCCTGGGCCTAGGCTCAAGCAATTCTCCTACCTCAGCCTGCTGAGAAGCTGGGACTGTAGGCATGTGCATGTAATTTTTCTATTTTTTTGTAGAGAAGGAGTCTTGTTCTTTCTCAGGCTGGAAAAATTCTGAAGCAAAACATAATACACAAATAAATACATTAAATATGTAAAAAAAAATGAAGTGGATGAGTCTTGTTTGGCTTCCCAAGGTGGCTGTGGTCCCCAGGGGCCAGTGACATTGTAAGTGCAAGGATTTCTAGGTCTGTACCTTAGAAATTGGTGGTGTGTTCTGGAATCAGAAGACCTAGAATAGATCCCCGGTTTTGCATTTCTGGGCGTGTGGCCTTGAGCAAGTCACCTCACATCTCTGGGCTGCAGTCTCTGTGTCTGACAATGGTTTTCAGACCACCCTTGTGGCTGGAAGTCTGCTAAGTAGCAGCTGATTCTCCTTCTTCTCATCTTATGGATGAGAAAGCTGAGGCCAGGAGAGGTCAGGAGGCTTAGTCATAGACCCCAGGGAAGGAGTCATAGTGTTGAGAAAGAATTGAGGCCTCCCAGCCCCAAGCATCTGATTTCCACAAACTCCCCAGCTTAAGCTCCTGGCCAGGGCTTTGGATGTGATAGCCCCTGGCTTCTGCTGTCAGGAAGGACATTAGGTGAGATGGGCCATCTGTCAAAATAAGATTTATCTGAGGCTTGGAGTGAGTGAGAGAAAGAGGCAGACACAGAGAACTGCTGGGAGAAGTTATAAGTCTATATTCCCCCCAGGCTCAGCCCACCTGCCAGACCTTATTTTTGTTTATTTATTTTAATATCCCCATGGGCCCCCTCCCTCTCCCCAACAAGCAGTTTGAAGTTAGAAGGGTGATCTCTCCTGTATGTTACTGAAGATGCTAACTGAGCACTGATTAGGTGTAAGGTCTTGTGACAGACCTTTGTTGTCTCAGTAAAGGTTTAAGGTTCTCAGCAGGCATCTCCCAAAAGTCTACAATAAATACATTTATTTATTCACTCACTCATTCACCTATTCATCCAACCAATATTTGTGTTCACTGACCACTGGCCAAAAGGCCAGGCCCACTAAGTATAGAGATCCAGAGATAAATAAAACTTGGGCCCTCATCATCAAAGCTTAAAGTTTGCATGGGGTGACAAAAATGACACTGTAGGTTAATTAGCACTGTGCTAGTTCTTACCAGAGATGTGTATGAAGAACTGTGGCAACAAAGAGTGAAGCTTCCCCACTGAGGGGTCATTTGATGTGGGTTCTGAGGGTTGAGTAGGAGTTTATTAGAGAAGGGCATTGCTAGTAATAGGAATACCATGAGCAAGGGAGAAGAGGAAGTATGAATCTAGGGGTGAAGTGTTGTTTGACCAGCTGAGAGGGATTATATCTGGGTGGGAGGTGAAGGTGATAGTGTTGAGGAAAGCTGAAGAAGTAAGTTGGAGCAAATTAGCAAGAACCTTGAATGTTGTGTTCTGAATTGTAAATTTTGCCCAGCTGGGAAATTCAGTAGAGATTTTTATGTAAGGAAAAATGACATCCATGAAGGGTCTTATAGAGAACTAAGTGAATAAGGTAGATTGTATCTCTTTCCCCACAAAGCACAGCTAGCTGTGACTCTGTAGTTCTGAGGCTTGGTTTAAATCCTGCCTCTTCTAGGTAGCCTTCCCTGATTGCTCCTTCTCCAGATGGTTGGCTAGTAAGAGCACGGTTGGGGGGGGGGGGGGCGGTCACAGCTGCAACTGGATTTAAACTCTAGACCCATGAAATGCCAGCTGTGTGCTTTTGAGAAGACACTTCATCCCTAGGAGTTTTACTTTCCTCTTTTCAGAAGGGGACACGGTAATGATTACATACTGTCATCCTGGAAGGACTGTTCTGAAAATAGAATGAGGTCATGGAGGGGGAGGTCCTCACCTCCTGGCAGGAGGGGCCAGGAAATGAGTGTGCTGTGTCCTTCCCTGATCACTCAAATTAGATGCTTGGAAAGTTTCTGGCCCATTGTCCCCTCCCTTCCAGAGATGTCCGCTCTGACACTGTTAGTTTTATTTCTAGAATGGAGGATCAGGGACAATGTGAACCCTCTTAGTTCCAGAAGTGCTCATAAATTATGGGGAGATGAGATGTGATGTGATGTATTTTAATACAAACCAAAGACTCTTGAGTACAAAGGACAGCTCTGAGAGCGTGTTTTCCCTTTCTCTCCCTTTCTATTCCCCTGATATCCAGACCTCAGAAGGCTCCTTGGGGAGTTTATAACTAATAGAATATTTAAGGGTAGGGAGCCAGAGGTTCCTCTGGTCTTCTCTTTTCAGGGAAGTCACTTCGGAGTGTCTGGTATGTACATGAATGACATAAAAGGAAGTCTGTGCACAGAGAAGGGGAGAATATGCCAAGAATTGTCAATTATGCAAAAAAAAATAGCTTGTCCGAAAGAGTGATGTGTCTGGCTTTATTCCCCAGACGTGGTTTAGCATTCTGGGCAAGGCTTTCACCAGACTGTGAGATTTTCTGGAAGTGCTTGCAGTGTGGCTTCCCCATCTTACCAGTGACAACAGGTCACTTTGTCAGCTGGGGTCACTTTCTGCCTGCTCCATCACAGGCAGCCTTAGCATTTGTGCTTTGACCCCTCTCAGAGAGACTCTGCTATTCCAATTCCTTTGATTGGGTGGCAATTTCCAGAAGGGACCTGTATTTCTACACCCAGAGCTATGTCTGGGAGAAAAATCTGTTCTATAAATGTATCAGTTATCTATTGGCCCAGTAATGCCACGTAACAAACAGCAACCTAACCTTCAGGGGCATGTAACAAGAAAATGAGCTGGGCTTGCTTATGCAAGCTTGTGAATTGACCAGAGCTAGATGGTTTAGGATGGCCTCATTGGCATGTTCCAGGTCTTGTGTCCTCCAGAAGGCTAGCTTGGGCTTGCTGGCATGGGGGCTGGCAGAGTTCTAAAAGAGAGACTGAAACCTATAGGGTTTCCTCAGGCCCAGTCTTAGCACTGGTGTGACATCACTGCTGCCACATTATGTTGGCCAAAGCAAATCACATGGCCAACCCAGATTCTCGAGTTGGGGAGAAGTCTCCCTCCTTTGATGAGCAGAGCTTCAAAGCCACATTGCAATGGGTGTGGATACGGGGAAGTGAAGAGAATTGGGGTTGTTTGTAATCCATCTACGAGGATGGATGAACAGAAGTTCAGGTGCTAGTATAAAAAGTGAATCTGAGGCAGACCCATTCTGAGGGTAAGAATTAGACATTGACGTGGATTAGTATGACCCAGTGTAGGTGCTATAATGGGGGAAGCTCACGCAGCAGTGGGAGCCCAGAGGAGGTCAGGGAAGGCTTCTTGGAGAGGTCAATGCTGATCTGAAGCTTGACATCTGAGTGGGAGTTTGCAGGGTGAAGGGAGCACTAAGCGGGGCCGTGGGAGGAGGAGAAGCCAGTCTGAGAAGAGGAAGGTGCACAGAAAGGCATGAACATGAGAGGGGACACTGGGGGCAGCTTTAGGCCTAAGAGCAGGTGAGGGCAGATGTGGTGCAGGTGAAGCTGGCCTAGAAAAAGCCACCTCACGGGCGGGACCTCTGCCTGCCTCTCAGAGCAGCAGGAACCTCGAATGGTTCCAGGTGGGACTGGGATATGCTCCTTCGCGTCATTAAAACATCTTCCCCACTGTGTGTGCAGGGACTGGTTAGAAAGAGTGAGACTGGTGCAAAGGAGCCAGGGAGGAGACGTGGCTTGGGTTAGGGCTTGCTGTCCCCTGGAATTAGTCAGTTACAGGCTTGAGATATCCACTAAGTTCAGAGTGGGGGTTTTGAGGAGTGATCTGAGAAAGGGACGAGGGAAATGATAAGAGTATTCTAAAATTAACGATAATGAAAAGCCACTGTTTATCTGCCTCCCCCAAATACTGAGCATCAGCTGTGAGCCAGGTCCTCTGCTGGGATCTGGGGGTCTCAAGTCAGATGTAATTTTGGCTCCTAAAGACCTGACTAGGTCTCAGAGACATGCTCCAGCGTCTTGGCTGTCCAGGGTCTGCAGAAAGGGCTTAGAGCGGCTTTCTCTGACCACCATCTGAGAGCCCCACCAGGACCCCCTATGATCCGTCACCCTGCTTTCATTCCTTCTCAGTGGTTAGCTATACCTGAGTTTGTTGTGCTGTCTGCCCTCCCCTTCCACTGAGGTTCTGAGTTCCATCAAAGTGGCCACCACATCTTTTTTGTTCACCTTGATTTCTCTAGTGCCTGACTCAGTGCCTGTGCATAATGGGTCTGCCAACTCTCTCCCCAGAATCATTAGCAGCCATGAGCCAGCCATGTGCTTTCTGAGCCTCAGTCTGCACATCTGTAAAATGGAGATATTGAACAGCAGCACCAATCATGCCACTATATTATGAGCTCCTACTCAGAGACTGGACTCTGGGTTGGCTGCTGGGAATACAGGAGTGATTCAGACTCATGGATTTTCTTGACTGTGGACAATGTCAGGACTCCACCTCCCAGGGTGTGGGGATCAATCCAGAGAAAAGGACATAAAGCAGGTGGCAAGAAGCTCTGCAAAGGAGAGACATTTCAGTCCCACTCCACATTCCCCGTTAGCTGGCTTGTCAAAGGGCGATGCTCATGTTTACCTGTGCTCAGAGGACGGAGTTATTTTCCAGTGTGATCTACCCCGGCCCCTCCATCTCCACCCTCACGTTTGCCCAAGCACTTTTAAGAGGATCCCAGACATCTACTTCCCCCTTTCCCCTGGAGCTTTGTTCCTGAGTCTCTTTTATTTGAACTCAGGGGAACCGACTGAACGTTAAGATGTCAAAGCCCAAGATATCCAACTGGTCCAAATTGGCCAGAAAACGAGAGTGTTTCCTGGCTACCGAGAAGGTTCTGTTCACCCTGGGTCTGGTAACCTCATCCCTGCCTTCCCCAGGAAAAGGAAGGAGCTGCTGACTCGAGTTGCTCCCCCAAATTTCTAGCTTGGCAGTGGTTAAAATGTGATCCCTTTTATTCGAGTAAAAGAGACGAAGTTCCTGGGCCTTCGAGGAGCATCAATCCAGAGATTTATTAACCAATTTAAAATACTATTGTCTTTCACTTCAGAGCAAGATTGAGGGTGTTGTTGCAGGAATGTAAAGTCAGAGTGACTGGGCCTCCGAGCCAGGAGGGGTCTGTACCTGGGACTCAATAGATATTCATGAACATTCCCGTATTTAGTGAAGGAAATAACTTAATACCGACAGTGCGATGGAATAATAGCTATTTCCTGGCTGACTTGCAGGCCTCAGAAAATGAGATTGCAGCGGCTTCATTTTTCTTGTCTTTTCCCTTGCTCTCTGCCAGAGAAGGCAGCCGCCACTGGGATTCTCTCTGCATTTCCAACGGGCTGGTGCTTCCCTTATCACCCCTCTATTTGCTGTGTCCTTGACCTGGGCTTTATGGAGAGGTGACCCTATGCCCCGGTTAGTTGTAAGACAGGTATTAATATAGTTCAACCTTTCTGCCAATGGAGGAACAGGCAGACTAGTCCCTTTTGGATGGTTTCAACATTGGTTCATTTGTTGTTCATTCATTCACTCACCATTTGCTGACTGTCTATCTACCCTATGCTGGACGCTGAGGACACCAAGATGAATCCTCTCCAGTCTTTCTCTCTCAGCGCTTGCAGTCCAGTGAAGGAGATACGTAATAAAGCTTTTCAGGGATCCCCTAGAGCTGTCCACACAATGTTCTGAGAAACTAAAAGAAAAACGAGGTCTTGATCCTTAGAGGGGAGATCAGGAATGACATCAGAAAGGATGTGTCTCATAAAAATTGCAAACAGTATGATTCATGGCGTGGCCATTGCCAAGTGCTTTGCACGCTTGGTTTTGTTTGGATCTCACAGCAACTTCATCTCGTGCATGCTGTAACACATCCCATTTTACAGGTAAGAAAAATGAGCCTCAGCAAGAAGACTGGGCTTCCCCAAGGCCATGTGTCTAGGGAGAGGCAGAGTCAGGGTGTGGACCCAGGTTTGTTGGGCTCTGATTCCAGGCTCTGAACTGTTTCAGGGTTCCTCTGGTCTCTGCCCAGGTGGCAGGTTGGTCAGTGGGGTTTGTTTCAGGCAGTGGGAATAGCATAGAGATGTGAAATGAGCTGATGCTCTTGGGGAGCAACTGTAACCAGTCACTTATGGGTTGAGGGCATGATGGGGGGGTCTGGAGCGGGGTGGAGTAGGGACAGATTAGAGACAGAGGGCAAGGGGACATCTGGGGAGTGTGGACCTTAATGTACTCATTACTCATTCACCTATTCATCCAACCAATGTTTGCGTTTACTGGCCACTGGTCAAAAGGCCAGACCCACTAAGTTGTGGAGATTCAGAGATAAATAAAACTTGGGCCCCCATCATCAAAGCTTAAAGTTTGCATGGGGTGACAAAAATGACACTGCAGGTTAATTAGCACTGTGCTAGTTCTTACCAGAGACGTGTATGAAGAACTGCGGCAATGATGAGTGAAGCTTCTCCACTGAGGGGTTATTTGACATGGGTTCTGAGGGTTGAGTAGGAGTTTGCAAAGGGGAGCCCTTGATGATTTTAGCCTGGGCAAGGAGAAGGGTCTATGCTGGATCTATCCCATTTTCCCCTTCAGACCTATCTCCTTCCTCCACCATTCAACTCTGAGCTTAGGAAGTGACCTGGGGGGACAGTGTCAATGGGCTCTGGTGCTCTCTGGCCCTGGCTGTGTCAGCCAGTGAGGATCTCAGCAGGAGATGAGAAGATAGGTAGATGGTTCATTCACCTAGATTTCTGGGTCATCAAAGTGCTCTGTTATGTTTCTTTCTCCCGTCAGGTTACAGTGACCTCACCTCCCAGCCCCTCATTTAAGCCTACGGGTGGTGCTACTAGCCCAGGTGACCTGCATCCCATTCACACCTTTGTAATGGGCCCTTTTATGAATAAACTCTCCTCTGTTGCCCTGAATCTATTTATAAGTAACTAACATAGAACACAATTCCTTTGGGACAGTTTACATGCAGGCCAGACATTCTAAATGAACGTGTTGCCACATTCCTCCGGGAGGCTGAAGGGGAGAATCATTTCCTGGTCTTTTCCAGCTTCTAGAAGCCACCTGCTTGCCCTGGCTCATCATTCGTTTCTTCATCTTTAAAGCCAACATCATAGCAGCTTCCAGCCTCTCTTTCCCTCTCTCTCCCTCCTTCCTCTCCCTTTGATTTCTTCCTATAAAGATCTTGATGGTGATATTAGGATATTGCTAAAAATGTCTATGGATATTAGTCTCCCCATCTTGAAATCTTTAATCACATTTGCAAAGTCACGTCTGCTAGGTAAGGGGACATAGTCACGGTTCTGGAATTGGGATGTGGACATCTTTGGGGGTCATTTTTCAGCCTACTCCAGCCAGGTTGATCACAAGGAAATTTGCACTTCTATACTTCATGGGAATTAGCCTACAGACCCACCAGAGTATACTTTGGTTCTAGATTTCCTGAGTGACCTTTCCCAAGTCACTCAACCTCTCTGAACCTCAGTATTCTCATCTATAAAAGGAGAGCTTGGTCCTGCATTTGCTCTGAATTAGAACTCAATTCCTCAAGTACCTTTCGATGAGCATATGTGTTCTCAGAGAATCAGTATTCATAACCATCTATTTGGGTGAAAGAAGATAAACCCATCCCAGCCCCCAAAACCATATCTCTGGCTTGGGAAGGAAGGGATGTGGCTGTCATATTGGAGACCACAGCAAGTTTTAATACAATAGTGCCGGTCCCCCTGTGCCCTTCTTGTGGAGAGAATGGCAGGTGGATTCACAGGGACCTGGGGGGGGGGGAATAGGGGAGGCATATTGAAGAGGAAACAGGAGAGGTGGCTTGGGGAAAGTTGGAGAGGTTGAAACATTGCCTCCCCACCCCATGTAGGCTCTTCCGTAATCGCTCTTCCACCCCAGGAAGGAGAGGAAGAGTCTGTGATCCGTCTTCTCTTAAGATGGATCACTCATGCCGGTTACTACTGATCACTAGCTTTTCTCTTCATCTCTTTTATTCTTGTATCTCTTCTTGAATTGGGAGCACCCAGTCCGGCTCACATGGCTCCCCCCTGGCTCTCCCACAGCCATGAACTTGGGGAGTGTCAGAAGTGAACTTAGGGAGGCAGGTGGAGCCAGGTCATTGGGGGTGGGTTGGACTATATTTGAAAGGTAATGGGGAGCCATGGGAAGGTATTAGGTAGGGGGTAACTGGTGAAATTTGGATTTTAGAATAATCCATGTGAATACCGACAGAGAATGAATGGATTCTAGGGAGGCAAAGTGGAGGCCAGGAGACCACAGAGGTGGCTGCCATGGTGCATTCAGGCAAGAGATGATAGTGCCTGGCCCTGGGTGTGCACAGTAAGGGTGGCAGCAGGTGAGAAGACTTGAGTGATGCTGGGAGGTCCACCCACAAGATCTGGTGATGGCTCAGGTCTGGGAGCTGGGGGAAGGAGGTGACAAGTTATCACTCAGCTTGAGTGACTGGGCTGAACTTGGCCTGTGACAAGAAGCAGGCTGGGATAGAAGATGATGAGCTTGTACAGTGCAGGGAATTCGAATACCTGTGGATCTTTCCGTGGAGCCGTCCAGACCAGCATGTGAGTCCAGCTAGAGCAGCGCAGGTGCCAACAGCTCATGATGGTAGAAGGCAAAATGCAGCAGCCAAAGCTCATCAGCTCAGGTCACGCATGTGCTCAGTGCCATTCTGTCTTGCTCAGTGGGATGCCCGAGGGCTATACTTCGAGGTCTTATAGAGTCTGCTCACCACCTCACTCTGCCTTTATCTCCTCTCCTCTCACTCCAGGCCAGGCGTACCGGCTGTCTCACAGTGAGGCAAGCTCGATTAGATACACCCAGTCAAATCTTTGTGCCCTTTGTCTCACCTTCCTTCTCTCACACAGAAATGTTTGGTCCCTGTCAAACTGTTTCCCTTGGTTTGAAGATGGAGAGCTTATGTTTCCATAGACACTTTTTAGCAAATGTCTTCAGCCCAAATGCTTTACCTCAAACTTGTGCGTCCACCCCTGGCCAAGACCAGAAGGTCTGTCATCTCTTGAGAGTCTCTGGGACCCATCACCATTGGTCCCCAAGCTGGGCCCTTGAGGAGCTTCTAGGGCAGGAGGAGGTTGTGTTCCACCCTGGGACTTCTAAGAGATGGAGACAGCACAGTATTGCAGGTGCCTCTGGTGGTTCCTTCTCCAGGGCTGCTGGAGGCTGAGGTTGCAGAGTGCACTTAGTGGGAGAAAAGATCATGAAGGCATTGTTCACTGGAGGCCTTTTTGAGTAAAGTTCCCTCATTCATTCCAAAAATATTACTGAGCAGCTACCTTGGGCCATACACTAGGGACAAATTGATTAAAGACTCTGCTTTCCGGGAACCTACCTTCTCCTGAGAGACAGATAATAAAGCAGGAGACTATACTGCTTTGTAGCAACAGTGTTATGAAGAAAAGCAAAGTAAGAAGTCGGCTGGCAGGGGACAGACATCCTCTGAAGCTGGGAGGTTAGGGAAGAACTTTCTGAGAAGCTCCATCAGGGACAAGTGAAGTGCATAAGGACACATGTGGCAAAAGGGACCAGGGCAAAGGCCTTGGGGCAGTGTGGTCATGGTGAGGTGTGCAGAGAGGTAGGCGGGGAGGTGGGCAGGAGGTGAGCTTGGCAGTTCTCAGACCGCACATGACTTTGAGGCCATGACCAGGAATTGCTTTGGATCCAAGGAATCACAGAATCTGAAGCACGGTGGAGGGACACCATCCATGAGCATAAGAAAGCATGAACGTAAGTTCAGAGAAGAAGTCCAGGGAGTGGGCAGAGAATGGCAGATCCAGGGGGAGAAGGGGAGGAGGCATTTCCAGCTCATTCCAAGCTCCTCCCATGACGGCAAAGGAAACTGTTTTAGGATTAAATCCCACACAGTCCTGTTTGCCCAACTGATCTGCAGTATATAGAGAACTTGGAGAAAATGTTTCTAAATGTAAGGAGATTATAGCAGTGTTTTTCAACCTTCTTTCTCTCACGACACACTTGAATCTATAGTTACACTTCCGAGGCACACTTAAATTATGTTAATCAAAAAAGAGTTAAAAAAAAAAAAGAGAGAGAGAAGAATATACTTACTGTTTTTTGAACATCTTACAAAAATAATTTAACTAGGGCAATGCCTGGCTCAGTGAGTAGGGTGCTGGCCCCATATACCAAGGGTGGTGGGTTCAAACCCGGCCCCGGTCAAATTGCAACAAAAAAATAGCCGGACGTTGTAGAAGGTGCCTGTAGTCCCAGCCACTCAGGCAGCTGAGGCAAGAGAATTGCCTAAGCCCAAAAGCTGGAGGTTGCTGTGAGCTGTGATGTCACAGCACTCTACCCAGGGTGACAAAGTGAGACTCTGTCTCTAAAAAAAAAAAAAAAAAAAAAAAAAATAATAATAATAATTTAACTAATGATCTTTAAATATTTTCATGGCACATTTGAGATCTTCTCATGTGCCGAGGCATACCTGTTGAAAATCACTGGATTAGAGAAATTTCCAAGCTAAAAAATTACCACTAGGTCTTAAGGAAAATTCCCAGCATTAAGGTTGGGGCAGAGAACTGCTTTTAGGGATGCTAGGAATAACACAAGATGGTGGAAAATATCTCTGTTTTTTTTTTTTTTACTTCTAGATGTCTGTTTGGAATTTCACAATGTCTGTGGGAGAGGACGATTATCTGCTCCAAAATCAGAGAAATTGTTCACTTTATCAAGTCTACATAGCTCCCTGTCAGTGTCTGGGTGAGGATCCAGGTCACCTCTATCACAGAGGTGACAATTAAATAATGTTTCCCACTGTATCTGGCTGGGAAGAACTCTGGGTCTCAGTTGCCTCATCTGTAAAATGGGGATAATCCCCACTTCTGCCTCCAGAGGGCACTCTGGGATTTAATTGCAACAGGCAATGGGAAAGACTTTGTCCCATGAGCAGTGAGAGGGGCGGTTACTGGGCTATCACAGGTTCAATTACACCAGCCTCCCTTGAGATCTTTCTCAAGGCTTTTGAACAGGCTGCTTCCTGCTGCCCTCTTAAGGCCTCCTCCTGGTTCCTTGAGATCTTTGTTTAAATGGCACCAATGACCATCCTGGTTATTGTTAAGCTCAGTGCCTTGTTTTCTCTGTTGCACTAATCATAACATTATTAGTGTGCTGGTTAATAGACTGTTCATAGCAGACTCCACCACGCCATGGCAGGGTTCACATCTGTGGTGGCAGGTGGGGTTAACATTGTGGAGTGCTCATTCTATGCTTGGGACTCACTGAAACACTTTACCTGGGTTTTTTCTATTAATTATTTTTTTTTTTTTTTTTTTTTTTTTTAGTTATTGTGTTAAGACATTTATATTCTACATTTACTAAGTTTCACATGTACCCTTGTAAGATGCACCATAGGTGTGGTCCCACCAATCACCCTCCCCTCCCTCATTCTCCCCCCTCCCTCCCCTCCCCCTTCCCCATATTCTTATGTTATAACTGGGTTGTAGCTTTCATATAAAAGCCATAAATTAGTTTCAAAGTAGGGCTGAGTATTGGATACTCTTTCTTCGATTCTTGAGATACTTTACTAAGAAGAATTTGTTCCAGCTCCATCCATGTAAACATGAAAGAGGTAAAGTCTCCATCTTTCCTTAAGGCTGCATAATATTTATGGTGTACATATACCACAATTTATTAATCCATTTGTGGATCAATGGGCACTTGGGCTTTTTCCATGACTTAGCAATTATGAACTGGGCTGCAATAAACATTCTGGTACAAATATCTTTGTTATGATGTGATTTTTGGTCTTCTGGGTATATACCTAGCAGAGGAATTATAGGATTGAATGGCAGGTCTATTTTTAGATCTCTAAGTGTTCTCCAAACATCTTTCCAAAAGGAACATATTAATCTGCATTCCCACCAGCAGTGTAGAAGTGTTCCCTTTTCTCCACATCCACGCCAACATCTCTGGTCTTGGGATTTTGTGACATGGGCTAATCTTACTGGAGTTAGATGATATCTCAAAGTAGTTTTAATTTTCATTTCTGTGATGATTAAGGATGATGAACATTTTTTCATATGTCTGTAGGCCGTGTGCCTGTCTTCTTCAGAGAAGTTTCTCTTCAAGTCCTTTGCCCAGCCTGCGATGGGATCACTTGTTCTTTTCTTGCTTATATGTTTGAGTTCTCTGTGGATTCTGGTTATTAAACCTTTGTCGGAGACATAATCTGCAAATATCATCTCCCATTCTAAGGGCTGTCTGCTTGCTTTACTTACTGTGTTCTTTGCTGAGCAGAAGATTTTTAGTTTGATCATGTCCCAGTAGTGTATTTTTGAAGCTGCTTCAATTGCCCGGGGGGTCCTCTTCATAAAATATTCGCCCAAACCGATTTCTTCAAGAGTTTTCCCTGCACTTTCTTCAAGTATTTTTATAGTTTCATGTCTTAAGTTTAAATCTTTAATCTAGTGAGAGTCTATCTTAGTTAATGGTGAAAGGTGTGAGTCTAGTTTCAGTCTTCTATAGGTTGCCAGCCAGTTCACCCAGCACCATTTGTTAAATAGGGAATCTTTTCCCCACTGAATGTCTTTAATTGGCTTGTCAAAAATTAAATAACGGTAAGTAGCTGGATTCAGTGAGAACCAATTTTAGCTAAATTGAGCTAAAATTGAGCCTTTTTTGTAATAACATCCATTTCCCAACCCTTCAAACATCTGGGTATTAGTATTTAAATTCCTAATCACCATCATTACTGGAGACCTCATGACTTTTTTTTAAGACCCTTTGAAATCCAAAACTCTGCATCTTCTTTGTTAGTAAAATTGTCTAATAAAATAACTTTATTTACAAATAATTGACATAATTTTGAAATATTTCATTGGAGTCTTTTTTTTTTTTTTTTTTTTTTTTGAGACAGAGTCTTGCTCTGTTGCCCTGCTTCCTCAGTAGCTGACACTATAGGTGTGTGCCACCATGCCTGACAAGTTTTCTATTTTTTTGTAGAGACTAGGTCTTGTTCTTGCTCAAGCTGGTCTCAAATTCCTGGCCTCAAGCAACCCTTCCACTTCAGCCTCCCGGAGTGCTAAGATTACAGGCATGAACCATCGTGCTACACCTCCTTGTGAGTCTTAAATATACTTTTCAACTTTATTACTGCTTGACATTGAGAAAAAGAATGGACTGGCAAAGCTGTTGAGATCTTATATGATTTATTCCTGAATTATCTAGCACAAAATCTCATTGAAATGTTGATAGTTATATTTTATATACTGCAAGCAAAATGTGGAAATAACTATAGCTCATAAAATGGATATTTTTGGGTCTATACTTGGATCCACCAGAACACATATAACCAGACAAAAGCAGAAATAATGAAAAGCAATAGTCATCCAAAGTAGCTGATGATAATATCTGGGCCTCTGGGGGAAGGCCATGGAGGAATGTTTTATTAAGCTGAAGAAATAAGGTTAATAAAAATGTATTTGGATAGCACATTGGAATAAACTGGAAAGCTTTAAAAAATATTGATGCCCACCTCCATGGATTCTGATCAAGTAGGACTGAAATGTGATCCTCACCTGAGGATTATTAAGAGCCCCTAGATAATTCTATTGTGCAGCTATTTGCACCTCCTTAGAATTGGCTGAGAGGGTTGGCTTACAGAAGCCTCAGACTTGGAAATCCTAATATTTGACTTAAAAAATATGGTAAAATATGCATGACATAGATTATATTTTAATTGTGGGAAAACATATATAACATAAAATTTATCATTTTCCCCATTTTAAGTGTACATTCAGTGGCATCAAGTACATTCACAATGTTGTGAACTATCACAACTATGTATTATAATTTCAGAACTTTTGCCATCATTCTGAATATAAATTCCATGCTCACTAAGTAGTTGCTCCCTATTCTGCCTAATACCAACCTATGACTGCCATTAGCCTGCTTTCTGTCTCTATGCCTTTACCTATTCTTTTTTTTTTTTTTTTTTTTTTTATTCTCTTGCCTCAGCCTCCCTAGTAGCTGGGACTACAGGCTCCCACCACAACGCACTACAATTTTTTTTTTTTTTAATGATAGATAAAAATATGCACCATAGATGTGGCCTGACCCATTACCCTCCCTCCACCCAAACCTCCCCCCTCCTTTCCCCTTCCTTGGTCCTTTCCCCATATTCTTGTGGTATAGTTGGGTTATAGCCTTCATGTGAAAGCTATAGTTTAGCTTCATAGTAGGGCTGAGTACATTGGATACTTTTTCTTCCATTCCTGGGATACTTTGCTAAGGAGAATATGTTCCAGCTCCATCCAT
>CAUYPK010089048.1:0-13947 GCA_963574355.1 Loris lydekkerianus
CACACTGGTTAACATAGCCTTCCTGGCAATTTCACAGTTATTGTGTTGAGACATTTACATTCTACATTTACTAAGTTTCACATATACCATTGTAAGATGCACCACAAGTGTATTCTCACCAATCCTCCTCCTTCCACCCCCTCCTCCCTCCCTCCCCTCCCTTTCCCTCCTCCCCCTATTCCTAGGTTGCAAATGGGTTAAAAAAAGTATCCAATGTACTCACCCCTACTATGGAACTAATTTAGGGTTTTCACATGAATGCTGTAAGGCATTTGTCTTGATTATGAATGTTAGAAATACTTTAGAAATAATGAAGGATAAAGTTATAGACTTTTGTATTTATTTAAAACCAATATAGTTCCAAAGACTTGATTAAAGCAAGCAAATACAATTTTGTGCAGAATTAAGTGCATTTTCTAATTTCTCTTGTGTGATGTGAAAATGACACAGGAGTTAGAAATTCACCAGCCACAGAGGATGCTGATTTACAAAGTGACATGGTTCATGTTGCATCTATCTCTATGTTCCTATTCCGGTGTCAGGTAATTTCCCTTGAAGTGGATCATGAATATACTTCATAGTTCCCATTTCCCATATAATGCATGATTCCTTAATAATGTTGAAAAATATTCAGCTCTCAGTTTAATAACTCAAAATTTATGTATTCAAAATAAAAGTTACAGACATAGAAATTCTTATTGTCTATTGCTTTAATTGTGTGTGGGGGTTTTATAACATTTTTCTGGACATGTGTGAAATCATAAAGGTTTTCTGCTACTGGACATTACTCTTTCCCCTTTAATGATGTTTTTAAATACCCTACAATTGATATAAGCTATGCATTTAGTAGAGAAAGCTAAACATTTCTGACAGCAAACTTAAACTAAATCCTATTTTTATTGTTTTGTTTTTTTTAATGTCGCCCTCCGGTACAGTGCTGTGAAGTCACAGCTCACAGCAACCTCCAACTCCTGGACTTAAGCATTCTCTTGCCTCAGCTGGGACTACAGGCACCTGCCACAATGCCCGGCTATTTTTCGGTTGCAGTTGTCATTGTTGTTTAGCAGGTCCAGGCTGGGTTCGAACCTGCCAGCCTGGATGTATATGGCTGGCGCCTTAACCACTGAGCTACAGTCACCGAGCATTTATTGTTGCTTTAAAAACCAGACTTGTACAAAACTACATTGAAAATATTTGTTTGTAGTCAGTGTGGCTGGGCTGAGGCATTTTCAAGTACCTGAAAACTACATTTCATTTTATAAAGTAAGTTCTTTACCAATACCAGTGAATCTGTTATTTCTTTAGAAAACCCTCTACTAATAACAAATGTAATTTTCACTTGGGTTTTTTGTTTGTTTGTTTGTTTTGTTTTTCCAATATAAATGGATGTTTTTCTTATAAGAAGGAATAAATGGCAACTTTTACCAGTAGAGCACAGAGGTGAACCGTTTGCACAATGTATCTTTTGAGTCAATGTTTCTATTAACTTTGGCTCTATACCAAAAACTTCAGAGAGTTTTCTGAGATATTTTAAAATTTATTTGTTTCGGTCAAAGTGACGATTTTTAAGTTTTGAAATGTTCCTACTGTATATTGGGCTTGATATAGGGAGACATCATCTGATAAATATGATGTTTTCTTGCGGTTTGAGAATGTGATTAGTTTTATACACCATAATTTAGAAAATAAAAACATTTAAATGTGTAAATCTTTTATTTATTAGTTCGTTAATATAATAAGCACAGACTATAGCTGCTTTAAATGTGGACTAAGTTTTATTCCTTGTTTTATATACAGTTCCTAGATTAGTGTACAAATTTACAATAATAAAAAAATGGACGAGGTGTAGGGAGGAATGGAACGAGGAGAAACAACCATTTGAACAATCTAGAAATTTCACAATAATAACTGTTATAAAGTTTAGCTGACTCTAAATTATTTTTAAGCATAGTATATCTATTATATGTAAGTATGTTTCTTTTTTTCTATAATTAACATATTTTTGGAGGAGATTGTTAAATGCATATTTATTATAGTCTACAGTTCTAATTAATAGTGCATAATTTGCCAAGCAAGCTCGCCGTAATTCAGCAGTCTCTAAATGTATACTTTTGTACTTCTTTTATGAATCAGTTAATGGGTAATTTGTATTGATGCACTAGCCCTCCAGACAAGTCCCTCAGATGCCGTATCACAAAGAATTATTAAAACGAAAGCTTCAAAGCTAAATCTTCAGTGGTGAATAAAAAGCAGATACGAACCGTGTAAATCTGATTCCCCAAGACAAGGAGTCCTATAAATTAAGGGCAAACAGGCCAGCGATTAGGCAACAAGTGATTTAAGGTGAAAGACTTCTTTTCAGTGGTCATGAATAAGTCCCCTTTAAAGACAGTACATTGTGTTCACTACATAAATATGTGCCAGGTCCTCAATGGCCAATGACAAATTGTTTTGTTTTAATTTAATCAGCTGATGAAAAAGAAAGAATGAATGAATAACATCAGCACAGGTCTCCTGGCGTACCTGTTGCGTTAATTGACTATATTTCATCATTGGATTCGTTAGCTCTCAGAAATCTGACTGACATGGCCCAAGAAAATCAAGACTTTTGAAATATGTATATAATATGTGTCATGCTGATAATGTTGTTTTATGAAAAGGCAGTTCGACAAGTGCACAATTACTGGATTTGTCTACAAAGACTATCATGTGACACAAATTAAAAAGAATTTCTAATACTGCCCTCTGTGGAAAGTGGATTTACATACTTTTAAGATAATGCGGAAGTCCTTGTTCCCCTCAGGACTAATAGTGTGTATTTTATCCAAGTCATAATTTTAATGAGCTCCCCTTGTTAAGATCGATGTTTTTCTTTCTCCAAACCTAATCAGAATTGGTATTTACACAACATATTAAATAAATGTTGTTTCCATTTTACCCATGGTCAAGTCAAAGGGCTTTGCCTTTAAAAAAATAATTTCAAACTAGCTCTCTGGTTTTCAGAAGCTGTTCAGGCACTTCATGTGTGCAGGACTAAATAGCCACTTGGTGCTATGCTTTATGGTATTGACACATTTAAATAGCTTCATCAATTCAGTGCCAGTTTTCTCTTTTAAAAGGACGAAGCCCTTGACCATGCCAGAATTCTCATTGTTAATTTATTTGGTCTGCCATCTGCCTGTTATTGAATTATTGTCTTTCAAGGGCAGGAGTATGCAGAGAACGCCTTAAAATGTACACATGTTTTAAGAGAGGAAAAAACTATATTAAATTTGTAACACACAAGTCATGTTTGACTTCTGCAGTTACAAGAGGTGCTCAATGTGACTTGCGTTCATCTTTTTTTTTTTAATCAGTATACATTGAGTGTTACAAATTTCATAGTTTTTTTCTTTCTTAAAATGTGTATACCTTTTTGACACCCTCTGTATTTTTCCCACAGTGGAAAAAATATCCTAAATTAGTCAGTAGGTAAATAAGTAGTATCATTAATAGCACATGACATGCTAAACAATAATTCACTTTGCACAGCTTAACACACCACATAAAAATATTAGTTTATGAATCTGATACTTAAACTTTGCTTTTAAGACTGAATTTTGTAAGGCCCAAATTTTCATCCTTTGGATAGTTCTCTATAGAATTAGTCACTCCCCAAAACTTGGATACTACAAACCACAGCTCTAATATAGTCATAGGATTTGTAATTAGCAGTTAGTCTAGCTTTAAGAAAGTCTTTTCTTATCTACCACTAGCGTTATGAGAACACAGATGACATCATATGTAATCAAAAGGGATACTACAGGCAGATTATAAGAAATAATTACTTTGTGAAGAAACACTTTGTACTATATAATTTGTACATGAGCAATAGACAAACTTTTTTCAGGAAGCAAAATATAATTTCATAATTTGGACTGATATTTTAATGAAAGAGAATGTCCCTTTCTTGTATCTTCTCCAAAGTTAGCAATAATCTTTCCTCCTTAAGGCTGTGTCTTAAGCAAAATCATACTGCAAGTTGGAACCCAGCTGAGATGACATAGCCCCCAGTTGGTAGTGACATCTGAAGAGTTGTTTTCTGCATTAGGAACCCACCCACTATCATTTGCCTGTGTCCTTGTCTTTCATTTGGCCTTTGGCTTCTGTCTTTAAAATGTAACAACCATCAAAACCTGCTGTCTTCAATCCCTACAGTAGCTGATGTTCTCTTACATTGGATTAGTTCAATGAAGCCTCACAAAAATTCAGTGAGGTAGGTGCTACTATCATTCCACTGTGTCTTTCCCCACGTCAGTCACCTGCTTGTCTATTGTGGGGCAGGTAATAGAACTGGTAGACTGACCACAGAGACCTTGCTCAGAACCATAAGCCTTTATTTCCCTCTTCTTGACATCCTTGTCACCTATGTTCCTATATCTGAACTAAGTCCTGAAATAGCCCCGCTCTTGACCAGAAGCCTTCCCTTAGTGCAGGAGGCTTCCTTGGCTTTATAGAGCAAGACCTTAGAAAGCATTTCCCTCACTCCCTTAGAGCAGTGGTTCTCAACTGTGAGTTGCGACCTCTTTGTAACGATGAAAATCCATCATGGCCTTAGGAAGGTTAAGAACCACTGCCTTCCAGGCTCTTTCTCCTGCTCACGGAAAGTCTGGGGAATGGCTGTTATCTGAGATGATGGATAACATCATCATCATTGATCCTACACCCAGGACTGATGAAAGTAATATTTTCATAATTTCTTTTCCTTTTCTTCTCCCAATTTAGTGATTCAAGACAATATTTTGTAATCTTCTGTTCCTCAGTTGGCACCTGTTGATGAAATAGACCAACAGAGCCTTCCTCTACCTCGGTCATTATTTAATTTCCTGGGCACAAATCTTGTTTGAGAAACTTAACAGACATCTAATCGGTTTCCTCATGATACTATTCAACTAGTTGACACTTTTTTATTTTTCTGTGCTTCTTTTAGAACTTCATATGGTTAAATTGTTGCTGGATTTCAGGATACGGTTTTTGTTTTTATTCCAGCCGGAACAGTGGGAAAGGAATTAATAAAACTTCTCCTTCCATTTTAAAGACCCTGGAGAGATACTTAACCAGTTGCCAGCTGTGGAAATGTTACTGAGAATGAAAAACTTAAAATAGACGTACAGCTTCAGTTGTGTCCACGTAGTTTCTACACTTTATGCACAATCCCAAAAATAACACTGAGCACATTAATGATTATTTTTATGAATAGGCTCCAGAGTGATTTATGTAATAAATTAGACACTAAAGTTTTCTCAAAGCATTATTCTGTTTTAAAACTGGTAATGAAAGCACTGGGGGTAAATATAACTTGAAGGATAGAATTTTATTCAAAAGAAAATTTTAATTTTCAAGGAAGTCCATTTTTACTAATTTTCTAGTAAATAGATCTTTCAGTTATGGAATTATATATTTGTGAAAACTTCAAACATACCTAAAAAGCCAGCCATTAAAAAAAAAGTCTCAGTTTTGCACGGTGCTAGTATTTTATGTAGAAGTCAACCATTGTCCATCAAACAGTATGTAGTTTTTAAATTGAAATACCATGTGGTAATTTTGTCACCCTTAAGTTCCTCCTAGGGAGGAAACCCTAATTATAAACTCATTGAGTAAACACAAGTGAATAATAGGTTGCAGTCAATGTCAACACAATTTGATAATTAGAGCCACGTTCAAAAGATCTGTAATTGTTGCTTCTGTGTGATTTATGGTTTCTATTTTAAGTAACGTGAAGGATGGATGATGAATATTAATCAACGTAGGACTTCAACCCTAATAATACACATAAAAGTGACTGTAAAGCATTTCCCCCAATAACAGCAACAAGAAGAAAGCAAACTTTATTCATCTCAGAATTTTCCCTGCAATAATCTTAAAACCTGTATAGGTATTATAATAATGTTGCCGTTCCTCAGATACATTCTCAGGTGTGTGGGA
Source organism: Loris lydekkerianus (assembly GCA_963574355.1). NCBI lineage: Eukaryota > Metazoa > Chordata > Mammalia > Primates > Lorisidae > Loris > Loris lydekkerianus. The sequence continues at coordinate 5,965 of CAUYPK010089048.1, forward strand.
TCACCTTACGAATTCATTTCTGAGAACCCAGCCATGTACAGCACAGTCTCATGTGTTAAAACTGTTTATCCTTCGACTGAGAAAACTGGGCTCAGGAGGCAAAACTGGCGGCAGAGACATGGGGTTTGGACACCGTGGTATACTCCAAAGGGATTTTAAGGCCGTGGGCACATCTTTCTCACAGGAAATTGTTTTATCTCTGACCCAGTTGCCTCATTTATAAACTCACTTAATCTCTTCAAACCTAAAGCTTTAGTTATCTCTGACCAAGCTCAACGTTACACTTGCTCTTCTACATCTTTCGTTAATGTCTAACAGACTTCTCAAGATCACCCCAAATTGAGCTCTTGATCTTTCTGCATAAATCTATTTCTGTAGTGTGTTCCCCCATCTTCATAAATGACATCTCCCTTTTCCCCTTATTCAGACTGTAAAACTTGGAGTTATTATCTTTGACAAAATCATCAGCTTTTCCAGTCAGCTCTAACCTCAAAAATAGGTATAAAATCTCCTCGGGGCTGTCTCGAGCCCTCCCTTCTCCCCTTGGTTACCTCTGACCTGGCAATGATCTCTGACCTTGATCCTCCTTTCCCACTCTTGTTCCCTTGCAAATTGCTCTCAACACAGTGGCCCTCTAAGACACAGGCCAGATCATTTCATCTTCTTACAACCTTTCACTGTGTCCCACTGTAGTCCTGAAGTAGTCACATCCTTAAAACAGCATCTGAAGACTCACATGATGGGTCCTGGGACCCTCTCTGACACACATCCTACTAAATCCCTCTCGTTGGCTCTGCTTTCTCTACACTCTGCTTCCAGCATGCAGGAACACTGCTGCCCCAGGACCTTTGCACTGGCCGTTCCCTTGGTGTGGACTACTCTTCTTTGACTCACTCATCTGCCTATCTGTCGCCTCTTCTTCCGACCTCTATCCCAACGTCGCCTTCTTGATGAGGTTTTCCCTGACTGCCCTGTTTAAAGTGGAAACAGCTCTTCTCATCACTTCTCTGCTACCTATTCCCCCTTCTTGTTTATTTATTGTTTTAATTCAAAATGTGTACCTCTCCTAATACAATATTTTTCTTATTTACTTGCTTATTGTCTGTCTCCTACACTAAATTATACAGAGAATACAATCAATTTTGTAGCTGCCACATCATTGGACGCTACATGTGTAGGGTATAGAGGAACAGCTGTGTCTCTTTGGTTCTTTCCAAGACTCAGAACCCTAGAATGTTAAGCTGTATCTCTACTAATACTGAAAACAGCACATTTATACGTAGCTTAAAGCCTTTACACATGCTCATCTATTCTGTTACCATCTTTACAAACTCTCGTTTCTAGCTCCTTAGCGTTCATCCTGTACCCTCACTCTTCTAGTTCAGTTGTGGTATCTAGTCCACATCTTGGTATACAAATAGCAATTGAGTTTTTAAAATTACGTTTCAGTATGGACCATCTCCTAAAGTTGAATATTTTCATCTTAATTTATCATTTTTTCTGTAAGTTCCTCCCGTGACGTCTATTTGCAAAGTAAGATTTAACTTCTTCTTCAACACTATGTTGATGATGCCAAGTTCCTACCTTTAAAGATATGTGATGTTTTCCAACATTCTTTAAGTATTGATATTTTATATCATTGGATTATTTTTTTTCTTCAACTGCTAATCTTATTTCTTAAAATTTCTCCATGCAAGGCCCTCCTGGAGCCCTTTGCACTATATATGCTCAATATACCAGATTCCCTTCTATCGGGGATAGTTCTTCATTATAAGAAAAAATGATCTGCAGATGCCATACTGTGTTTCCTCTGTTGTATCCATGGCCACTATGTGGTCATAGATATTTATTCATTTTGTTTAGTAAGCAGACATTATGATTAATTCTCTGCTACCACCCCCCTCAAAATGGAATCAATGCAGAGATGATTACAGCCGAGGCAACAAAAATCTATATGCCAATGTATTGGTGGGGGATTCAGAGATCGGAGAAGGTAAGTGGTTTTCTTAGACATTACTGATGGGTTGAAGTCATTGGCCAGAGGATTTCCAGCTCAGTGTCCGGGAGCCCAAATAATCAAGGGTTAAATTATACCAAACAATGAAAGGCATGGGAGTAGAGATAAAAAATAAAGACCGTGGAAAACAACAAAAAGTCAACATTCTAGTAGTTGTCATTTAAAAAAATAACTGCAAAATTAAAACTAGGGAACCCAAGGAAGATTAAGCCAAGAACCTGGGAATGTAAGTCTAAGGACCAGAGAAAGACAGTGACAATTCTTCCTTGAGAATGGAAGATCTCTTTGAGATTCTTGTACTTTTTAATGTATTCTGAGAAGTTCCTAAGCTAATGTGGTCCGTGACTTCCTGATAACAATGAAGTTCAAAGGTTCTTGCTGTGTGAACACTAACAATGTAGCCTCAGCCTGGTCCGTCCACGGTATACATGCTCCGCAGTTTTCACCAGTGAGTTCCTTTATTTGACGTTCCCTTCTTGTCCTTGCTCACCCAGGGATTCTAGGAATATAAACTATTCCCCTGTGTAATTTAACCCCTAAATTATATTGCATCAGACAATAGGCATGCTTATCTTCTCACTGATCGTAAACTCCCCTAAGGTTAATTTTACCATCTAGTGTTTCGGTGCTGTATATTACCTTTTAAAATACAATCTCAAAACATATTAAGTAAACTAATCACCTTTTTGTTAGTAACAGATCCTGTGGATCAGGAATTTAGACAGAGAATGTTGGGGAAGGTCTTTCTCTGCTCCGCGATGTCTAAGGCTCATCTGACATGACTCCAATGGCTGAGGAGTCTCAGAGCTGGAGATGGAAGCACTTGGCAGCTTCTTCACTCCTAAGGTTGAGACCTTGTCTGGGACAGGATGCTGGAGCCTCCCCATGTCGCCTCACTGCCTAAACTGTCTCAAGATATTCAGATATTTTATCTACCAGTGTGAGGTTCCAGGAATGAGTGTTTCTAGTAAAGAAGGATGTTGTATCATCTTTTGTATCCTAACCTTGGGAGTCACATAGTGTCATTTCTACCACACTCTACTGGTCATAGCAATCAGACACATTCCCAGATTGCAGGGGAACAGATGTGGACTGCAACTTTCCAGGAAGAAGCAACAAAGTATTTGCAGCTATAATTTAAAGCAGCCACATCGCCTAGGGCACATTGAATGTTCTTTCTTCCTCATGTTAGCATTAGCTATTTCATTTTATACTTTTAAAAAATAACATCTGTAATTAAAGTTTTTTCAAAGGTAAAATTTTAAAATAGGTATTAGTGCATCAAAATACTACAAAGATCTCTAATTGTATTCCAAGACGGTCTTTGAACCATAATATCCCATATATAACAGAAGAGCAACCTTGATTGGTAATTGTACAGAACGAATTTTACAAACATAATAAATGTATTGGTTCCTTGTATCAGTCCGGTGTACATTAGGGCTACAGTTTGGGGGAGGGGCTAATCCTTCTTCCTCTTCTCAGCTACGGTTATTAACTATTATTGTAGCATTCCCACAATTATGGACTGCATATGTTGAAATCCTACATGCCAACATGATGCTGTTATGAGATGGGACTTTGGAAGGTAATTAGGTTTATGTGAAGTCCTAGGTCCAGGCTCTTAGGGTGGGATCAGTGCTCATTTAGAAGGGAAAGAGGCTGCAGCTTGCTCCCTCTGCCAGGACCCAGTGGGAAGGTGCTGGCCTCAACCCAGAGGGCAGGATCCTCAACCCCCACCACACATGAGGCCGGCCAGCGCCTCAATCTTGCTATTTGTAAGGAGAATGTGATCATTTTTTCTACAGCAGATAAAGTTTCACAGTGTAATAATTATTTGCATATTTTTCGAACTGGATTTTGCCTGAGATAGGATTTTTTTTCTTGTACCACATTCTTCTTCAAAGGTGCTCTCTTTGTTTTCTTTGCATCTGGAATTCATGGATCTGGAATTATGAGCTGGATTTTTTTGCTTAAAAATCAGCTGATATTATTAGTCATCAGTGAATAGATGATTCAATACACACACACACACACACACACACACACATATGTGATGTCCATAAATAGTAAACTGTTTTAAATCGTGTATGAACTTTATGCATACCGTGTGTGTGTGACCCCTGTCTTAGAGTTATTTTCAGTTCAATCACCTGTTCTTATTTTTGTTGTATTTCCTATTAACATCTGCATTTTATTTTGTAGTAGCCATTTGGTTTTAGGAAAATGCTATACAAAGAACCAAATGTGCCAGTAATTCTTCATCTACTTGGGCTCAATTTTCGAGTGCCAGGTTTCTAAAAACTGTATCTAGCACATGCAGTTTCGGAATTGGTTTCACCTTGGATGTGCCTTTTCTGACATTGAAAAATACATGAATCTTTAAATAAGCTGTTTCTGTTGTACAGACCTGTCTCCTTCCTGTCACCAGCTGATTTATGCTAGTTTGATTCCCACATAGCTCAAATTATTTAATAATCTATTCTATTTGATCCTGAAATCCCATTGCTAGATGTCTACTCAGAAAAAAAAAATCGAAGCCCTTTGACCATATAGACATTGACACTACAATGTTTATTGCATCTCAAGTCACAATTGCCAAGATATGGAAACTACCCAAGTGCCCATCACCTTGTAAAGGGATAAACTGTGGTATATGTATACCATGGAATACTATTCAGTCATGAAGAAAGACGGAGACTTTACATCTTTTGTATTTACCTGGGTGGATCTGGAGAACATCCTCCTAAGTAAAGTGTCACAAGAATGGAAAATCAGGTATCCAATGTACTCAATATTAATATGAAACTAGTAGGTGAACAACTACACGCTCACAAAAGAGTAAAATGCAATTAAATTCAAGGCTAGGGAGGGGCGGAGGGGTGTAAAGTAGGGCAGAGGGCACACCTCCCCAGTGAAGGGCTAAACTTGGACTTTGCCTAGCAAACGCAAACAAGGTGACCTGATCATTTGTATCCATCTATTAATCTGAAATTTTAAAAAAGTCTCACTGTGTTAAAATCATTTAACATTTTTTACATGTTTAATTTTGATATGTGATATCACAAAAACAAAACAGTACATAAAGGACCCCCATTGCATTTTGCCCTCAAACATAAAAACAGTAATATATTAGTCATAATTTTTACATTCTTTAATTTCTATTTTTATTTTGTATTTATGCCTTTCTAAGCAAAGTATTTAGATTTATTTATTTATTTATTTATTTATTTTATTAAATCATAGCTGTGTACATTAATGCAGTCATGGGGTACCATGTGCTGGTTCTATATACAATTTGAAATATTTTCATCACACTGGTTAACATAGCCTTCGTGGCATTTTCTTAGTTATTGTGTTAAGACATTTATATTCTACATTTACGAAGTTTCACATGTACCCTTGTAAGATGCACCGCAGGTGTGGACCCACCAATTACCCTCCCTCCACCCACCCTCCAGTGTTTGAGATTCATATAAATGGAAACACAATGACTTTTCTGTTTTTTTTCTAGGTAGTGTGACACATTATCTTTCAGAGATAAATGTTTTAATCTATTAATATGTTCTATTATTTCATTTCCTCCTAGATATTTGAAAGTTATAACTTTCATTTCTATGATGTTAATAGTTATCCTAGAAATTGAAACAGGGATGTTTAGTTTATCAAAGCATAAAATCCATCAGTATCTCTACTTCCCTCCTAGGTAATCCAAGGACTTTAAAACACTGTGCAGATTTCTGATATTGGGAGCAACATACATCACCTCTGTATTATTTTAGCCTCACAATATTATTTTCACCCTTTTGTAATTTAATATTTTTACACTTACCAATATATTTGCCAGTTTTTTGTTATTTATTTATTTTGCTATTTCTTCTAGAATCTCGGAAGGAAACAAAATCCTTTAGAATTTCGACTACTTAGGATCCCTTGATTTTGTTTTTCTGAAAATACTTTGTAATCTACATCTGATCCTCTTGGTATTTATAATATTTGCCACTCTGTTTGGATTGGCTTTCGTTCTCTCTCCTTTAATGGTTGGCTATATTTGGTTCTGCACTAGTTATCATCCTAAAAAAAAAAAAAACTATGCGTGCAAGTGGCACCTATGGCTCAAAGGAGTGGGGCGCCGGCCCCATCTGCCAGAGGTGGCGGGTTCAGACACAGCCCTGGCCAAAAACAAAACAAAATAAAACAAACAAACAAAAAAAAATGTGTAATTATTTGAGGTATACATGAAGTTCTTTTCAAACTTCATCAAAATTTACACTTGAGTACCAGGTACTTAGAATTACAATCATTATTTTAGAGGCAGTTAGTGTAACACTACCAATCAGGCATTCTGTTCTTTGTAGAGTTGATATCACAATCCAGCGTTTCATTCATTTCATTTAGCTTCCCATTTGTCATAAGGCCTTCATAGTTTTCTCGTTATCTTTTTAAACATGGAGTGAATCTAAAATTTCACCCCTACTTGGCCTCTTCTATTTTTTATGTCTTTATTTGTCTCACCAGAGGTTTGTCTGTGTTTCTTTTCTTTCCAAAGAACAAGTTCTTGGATTCACTAATTCCCCTCATCTGTTTTCTATTTCATTAGAATCTACCATTTTCCAGGATTTCCTTTATTCTTTCTTTTTTAATTTACTTTCCTTTCTTTCTGTTACTTCTTAGCTGAATGTTCAATTGATATTTTATTCTTTATTTTAATATAAATATTTGAAACTATACATTTCACTCAAAGATCCCTTTAGCCACATCCTAGAAATTTTGCGCAGATTTTTAGTTACTTTCATTAACGTTCAGTTTTATTCAGAGTCTTTTGGTATCAATGATAATGTTTTATTAGTTTAGGTGCTATTTAAAAGTGATTTTTGAAAATTTGCTGCAAACCTGTACACACACGTGTTTCCTTTTTATTTCTATTGTAATTGCACATTAGTCAGAGATATTAATTCTTGGAAATTCTACAGATATGCATTGTGATTTATTGTATAGCTAGATTTATAGATAGAAAGATTCTATATTTTCTAGAGAGGATTGTTTATTCTCTAATTGTTTGACCAAAGACTTATATTTATATCTTTAAATCTCAAGAGTTTTGGGTGCCAGTTTTATTTATTGTTGTAGGAGCAGACAAGATAGGTTATTAGGATTTACAACATGTATATTAAACACATGCAAACCCTCTTCAACTCATTGCTTTAGTCTTTCATGAAGACCAACTTTATCCTTTCGATTTATTTAAAAAATGCATTTACTTTTTGTAAGAAAGGCAAATTTATAAGGAAATGTGGCCATATACTATTGCAGGGAATTCCCAATTTTAAGGTGTGCCTCTAGATTGGCAGAAAAACCAGACCCTGTTAAATGAAAAGGAGTGTTTGGCCGCTGTGGTTTCCTTTGCCTGTGGCCACTCTGTAGTAGCAGCAGGGCAAAGAGATGAGAAAAGTTATATCACCAGATGGCCATGAGGTCCAGAATGTCTGGACATAAAGTTCTAATCGATTCTTGGAAATAAAAAAACACACAAAAAAATTCCCTTTCAAAATTGCTGTAAGGCCAGTCCCAGCATGATCCAGTACATAATTAAAGAACATAATAATAATAAAGAAGCGAAGTCAGATGTAGGAGGATTCTCCTGGGCTCTCACATGACCTGCTCACACAACCGGAAAGGCAAGATGCATTCAGTGAGTGGAGAGTTGACCTGCTGTCATCCTGGCCCTCCGTCGCCTGCACGCACCTACATCATTCCTTTTCACTAGGGTTGTGCCATTTGTACGTTTGGCTTCAGGTAACAAAACACTCGACAAACACTGATTTATTAACCAAGAATCTAACTATTATTCTTCACTGCCCTCCATAGCACCAATGACGGGTAAGATTCCCAAAGCGGGGACAACCTAAGACAGGATATGGAGAGGCTGCATGGTGGATTACATTCATAGTACCCAAAGACGGGTA
>CAUYPK010089049.1:0-27450 GCA_963574355.1 Loris lydekkerianus
CTGCAATAAACATTCTGGTACAGATGTCTTTGTTATATTGTGACTTTTGGTCTTCTGGGTATAAACCTAGTAAAGGAATTATAGGATCGAATGGCAGGTCTATTTTTAGGTCTCTAAGTATTCTCTAAACATCCTTCCAGAAGGAATGTATTAGTGGGCATTCCCACCAGCAACTCACTATGTCACCCTGGGTAGATGCTGAGGTGTCACAGCTCACGGCAACCTCAAATTCTTGGGCTTAAGCAATTCTCATGCCTCAGCCTCCTAAGTAGCTGGGACTACAGGTGCCGACCACAATGCCCAGCTATTTTTTGGTTGTAGTTGTCACTGTTGTTTGGCAGGCCCGGACTGGGTTTGAACCCACCAACCTTGGGGTGTATGTGGCCGGTGCCCTACGCACAGAGCTATGGGCACCTCCCTGAAATAGGGAATTTTTGAGGTCTGAGATACATCACATGTATATCAGCTCTCATGTAGCAAGTGGGGCTTTGAGAGAGTCATGGTATCACTAAAGAACGGCCAGGGGCAGGTAGAGTGAAAAGTGAAGAAAAATGAAAGAATTAATCTTTTTGACTGCATGCCGTATTTCTTGGAACACTGGCCTGTACACCTTTGTACAGTTTCTCTATTTAGATTCTGATTTCCTATTTTTTCCTCCTGTTTAACTGAAGAGGCTGTGAGTCTTCTAAGCTGCCTGTCACCGGGGAATTAGCAGACGGTCTTATACCTTCAGGCCACACCATGAAATCAGTGCCTTTGCCCAGGGGTAAGGCTGCTGCAGTGGTCATGAATTGTACCATGACCGTGCCCCCTAATTCTGTGTGTGGCTCTCTGGTATACGAATGCCATAAGAATATTGGAAGAGAAGAGAGACAACTGCAGACTTCAGAAGTAATTGAGTTCGATTGGCACTTGAAATAATTTTACACAACGGATGCTCAAATAGCTTTTCGACTTCTCAGACAGGTCTGTGTTTCCCTGTGTTTGCCACACACCTGTCAGCTCTGGACACAAATACCCAGGCTTTGCAATCTGAACACCATTTGGAGTAATGGTCCTTAATTTTTTTTTTTTTTTTCTTTTTGCTTGGCACTCTTCCTCACGTAAAGTGACCTTAATGGCTCTCTATGCCTTCCTACCTGAGGGAAAGTTAGGTTTCCATTGCTGGAGCCTCTTTTGGCACAGACCACAGTAAGAGGGTAGCGTGCAAAAATCCTCCAAGCACGAACTTGGCTTTGGTCATTTACTTGAATTCTGCACAACTCAAGGGATCCTCCCCATTAGAGGTTTTGCCACGATGGTTTCAATTAGCATTGCCAGCCATTATTTTCTACTAATGCCTCAAATTTAGGATATTCCTTCATGGTGAGAAAATGACCCAGTTAGCCATAAACGTCAGACAAGTAGCACTTCAATATAACTTGCCTTCTACTCATTGATAACTCTGTTTCTTCAGCAGATAATCATTCCTGTACCAATGTCGGATACTTCTGTACTTGTGTGTCGGATGCTTCTGTACTTGTGTGCAACATGGCAATGACACTCTTGTTGCACCATAAAAATTTAATTCATTAATGAAGGGAGCGTAGAGCTGGGCTTGGTGGCTCACGCCTAAAATCTCAGCACTCTGGGAGGCCTAGGCAGGTGGATTGCCTGAGCTCACAGGTTCGAGACCAGCCAGAGCCAGAGCAAGACCTCGTCTCTAGGACCTCACCTAATGTGCATGATGCAATGGTACATTTCCAAAGTATTAATAAATGAGTATAATTGTGCTGGATGTGTTACTTAGTTCAATGTAAGCATTTCACATTGTATATTGAAGCAGTACCCTAAACCCCGTAAATGCATCAATGTACAAAGTTATGATTTAATAAAAAACAATTAAGAAAAACAACAACAAAAATAAATAAATAAATAAATAAAAAATAGCCTGGCATTGTGGTGGGCACCTATAATCTCAGCTACCTGTGAGGCGGAGGCAAGAGGATCACTTAAGCCCAAGAAGTTTGAGGTTGCTGTGAGCTGTGATGGTACAGCACTCTACAGGGGGTAACCAAGGAACACTGCCTTAAAAAAAAAAAAAAGAATGGTGCATAATACCTGTCTATGATAAAATTTTTGTGTGCAATTTAGGGAGAAAAAGGTCTAAGTATACATGCAGATGTACATAAATAAATGTAGACTCATGTGCTTACATATATACATGTGTGTATCTTTTTGTTCAAGCAATGGTTTACTCTCAGAAAGGTTCCATCAAACACAGCACCCCAAACACACTTTAAATAAAAAATACCTGTAATTGTAAAAAATCCTAACATATGCAAAAACTAAAAAATTTAGCAGATATCTATATAAATATATTTTAAAAGGGGGAGATTGGTTTTTATTTTTGTCAATCACAGTTTTCTATTTTTTATTTCAAATTAATATGAGGGCACAAATGTTTAGGGTATCTTGTTTTGAATTCTAAGGTAATGTTCCAGTTGTAGTTGAAGCTTTGACCCAGGGCTGAACACTTTCACAGTGTGCACCTTAGGTGACATCCTGTCAACTGTCCTTCCTCCCCCTCACACCTCTCCTCCCCCCCTTGCTAGAGTATACTTCCGTTTCTTTTCTTTCCAGTGGGCATGTAGTTGCTTAGATATTGATTTCACATTAGTGTTAAGTACATTGGATACTTTTTTCCCCATTCTTGAGATATTTTAGTAAGGAAAATGTGTTTCAACTCGATCCATGGTAGCAGATATATTTAATATCCTTACTTTATCTTAAGGCAAGTAACTAAGACACACTAGTTAAATACATTCATTCAGATTCCCCACTATATTCCAAAGAGAAATACTTGTATTCTTTTTTTTCTTTTTTGAGACAGCGTCTCACCCTGTCACCCTGGGGAGAGTGAGGTGGTGTCACAGCTCACAGCAACCTCAAACTCTTGGCCTTAAGTGATTCTCTTGCCTCAGCCTCCCAAGTAGCTGGGACTACAGGTGCCAGCCACAACACCCCACTATTGTTCGCTGTAATTGTCATTGTTGTTGAGCAGGCCTGGGCCGAGTTCAAACCCGCTAACCTCAGTGTATGTGGCTAGCACCGTAACCACAGTGCTACAGGCGCCGAGCCAATACTTGCATTCTTTTATTTCATAAATCCCATCACTTTTTGCTCAAATGAGATGCAAGAACTTAATATGAACTAAATGTACAGAAAGTGATGCAAACAGATTGGATAAATAATACTTTTGATCGCATTCACGGGGTTCTGAGATGAAAGAAATGATCATAATTGAATTTTGTTTCTTTTTTCCCTAATTGACGAGGTTTTTTTTGGTGTTGTTGTTGTTTTTAATAGAAACCTCTTGTGTGTTGAGGGAAAGGAGTGAAGATTTGTAGACAAAACAGACAAACTTGTAGATAAACTGGCAAATGAAAAAGTAACTGCTGAGTGACTCACAATCATATTTTTATAAAATTGTTGTGGGCAACTTAAATTAAATTTTGTGCTCATCAATGAATGATGTGCTTTTAGAGACACAGTCATGAGAATCATTTCTGTCTTTCCAGCTGGAGGCTGTAACAAACATTTAGCGGATTCATTTGGGCATCAGTATATTTTTCAGAAGCCAGATTTCAGATAAAAACAAACTGGAGGCTCCCCGAATTCAAAATGCATGCGCCGAAGTTCAGTATTAGCTGGAGAACTTGGATCATCCAAGCCATCAGGTCATTTTGGCCAAGTGTCAATCTCTATCATGTGAGACCAGAATGTTGTTAATTTTACTAATACGTCTCTTATGCCAAGTAGTGAAGTGGAACATGTTTTAACATCTAGCATCTCATCTCAAAACGAGTTTCTTTTATTAAGGGGAGCGTGAAATACATCCCCCACATCTGGATGTTTCTTTACATTGCATCTCTAACATTTTGACTTTAGATACATCCCAAGACTTGGAAGGATTTCTGCTCATGTCTCTCCAAAATGATTTTTAAAAATAAGCTTTGAAACTATACTTTTAAAGATTTGCTTCAGTTCATATCAGAGAGAGAGAAATTTGATTTCCTTACAGCATCCCCCGAAACAAATTCTCAGCTTCTTATTAATCGGTTAACTTTTTTTTTTTTTTTTGGTAGGGAAAAGAAAGAAATCAACTAAAACATAACCAAAATAATGGCAATGCAGCTCAGCTGTCTTGGTTCCAGGGACCTCCACCCCCAGCTTCAGTATTTAAAGTTATGAGATGTGTGGGCAGGTACAGTGAGGTGTGGAATTGGAGCACAGATTTTTAAGAGCACCTGTGCCCTGGGAAACCCCCCACCCCTACCCTGGTCCTTGGCAGAACAACGAACGTATCCATTCTGCATGTTCATAATATTTGCTGAAATGGTTTTTGAGTAACATCTCTTCCTTTCTATTCTAATTTATCAATCAGGGCACATTTTGCCTCTGACCCATTCAGAATGTTTTAGGGAGGTTAATACACTCAATCTGGCTAAAGACCGACATAGCATCATATGATACATCTAAGGTGATTTTTTTTCATGTTCTCAGTTAATCTTCAAGTCTTACTCCTGGAAGATTGTGCGTGTGTTTTGTTAAATTTTCAGCGTCCTAAGTACTTGAAGAAAAACATCACCCAGCTTCCTAAGTACTCACACCAACTGCAGACTGTAGAATGAGCTCAGGAGGGACTCAGGTATTTTTGTTCAACTGTTCTCCTCAGTTCCTGCTTTAAACTCTTGAGTAACTTTACCTTGCTCTTTTAGACAGCTGACAACATTTTCGTTGTGTACGAAATGGTTCTCACATTCATTTCTAGCTGCAGAGTTGTTAAGTACTTTAAGGCCTTTCTGGCTGTGAGATATCATAAAATTGGAGGTCATTATCATGATGAGAATCATTCTGCCTTTTCAGAATGGCTTAGGGCATTCTGAATTTGTAAGCAAATTCCTCTAACTTTCTTGCTGCCAAAAAGGCAACCCCCCAGCCTAGAGTATGAGTGTCCTCACGGGCTGAAACAAGTGCCTCTGTTATTTAGCTTAATAAACAGAATGCAAACCTTGAAGGTATCATTGATCTCAGGCTGTTATAGGCATTTCTGAGGTGCAAAGATTAAATAGGTAGACGTTGGGGGAAAGGTTACATTTTATTTTTTAATCAACTTCTCTGCCTATGTAGGAAAGAAGGCAAAATAATTCAATACAGAAAGCAGGCCTTATGCAAATTGAATGACTTCTCTTGGTTAAACTGATACAAACTGAACATTTTCTTTCTTTCTTTTTTTTTTTTTTTGGTGTGTGTGTGTGTGTGTGTGTGTGTGTGTGTGAGTGTGTGTGTGTCGTCTGTAGAGGGGCTATTCCAAGCAAAGAAATTATCACATTAGTCAACGTTGCCTTATCCCAAGATCATCATACTCCCAGAGTATCTTTGTGTGAAAGCCTTTATTCTTTTCCCAGAACAGAGACCTAGGAGTCATGTCCAACTTTTTTTTTCTTTTCTATTGCACATTAGAAAGGGTTGTCTTGACCCACAGGGTTAATGAGCAAACACTAATGAAAAGTGACTAGCCAAAAAAAAAAAAAAAAAAAAAAAAAAGTAAATAAAAAGTTTGCGCATACTTTTCACAATATCCAGCACCACAGGTAAACAAAAAACAAGTCAGCCTGTGGCCTGCAGGCTGCCAAGTTGGGCCCTCCTGAAGGGGGATGCTTTCTTCCCTCAAATACCACTTTTAGAGGAAAGGATCCCCACCCCACTCCCTCCCAGCATCTTAAGGGAAGGCAGTAACAGACTGCTTCGGGTTGGGGAAATCTGTTTTGACGCTTTGGGGTTGATGCAGAGGAATTGGCACTGAGGTCTTGGTGTGGGGCTGGAGTTTGTGTGTCCTGGAATAGGAAGTGAGTCTTGGGCCATGGGTCAGACAAGATCTAAGCTTCAGTGCACCGCAGGTGCATCTGCTCCATGTGCATGCTCCATGAATCAAAACTAACTTTTCTTTTTTTCTTCTGCAACTTGAAAGAAGATGAATCCTCCTTTTTAAGGAAGCTGTGGTGGGTTGGGACTGAGAAGATTTAAGAGAAAAATGTAAAATATCTTCCTAATAGGTCTTGTGGTATTGAGCAATTATTAGAGAGGGCGATGGGGAGGGAGGGAGAGAGAGAGATATGATAATGATGGCAAGTCATTCAGGCTAAATGTGTAATTACAAAAGCACCCATGCCCTACAGTCACTCCATCAATTTTAGGAACCTTAATGCAATTTGATTAAAATTACCTAAACTAGTGTTTCTCTCTGTAATTTCATTATTTCTGAGCAAGTGGAACTGGCACGTTGAGTCTGCCTCCCAACACCGTGCAAAGATCTAATTTTTCCGACTCCAACACTTTTTTAATCAGAAATTTAGTCTACTGCTCTATAGCACCCCCCCCTCCTTTCTATTTCACGTAATAGTTAATCTGTGATTTCTAATTCTGTTATAATCCATGACCTGGTTTTTGTGACAGTCACTTCCCGCTTAGACTGGTATCTTCTGTGATCTCTGTAGCCCACTCAGATTAAAATAAAATAATAATAATAATTATTATTATTATTATTTATTTTTTAATTTTAATTTTAATTTTTTGCAGTTTCTGGCCGGGGCTGGGTTTGAACCCACCACCTCTGGCATATGGGGCCGGCACCCTACTCCTTTGAGCCACAGGTGCTGCCCCCCAAAATAAGATTATTATAATTCCTGTCTGCGGATGACTGCCCCCACACACCAACAGCATAATATCAATTTATGAATCTTTCCCTGCACAGATGACTATTTTAAAATTTAAACCCTTCCCTGACGGAAGGATAACTCAGCTCCTAAATGCTAAGTCTAAGTTGCCTGTTCTCCTCAATGATCTACAAAAATCCAGCTAAAGAACAAATGTACAAAGAGAGACAAAAATGTCAGAGATCTGCTGGGAGAAAAGACTTTTACACCAGATAATCTTGTTTTATTAATGAGTCCAGATGATTCGGTAAGCGTAGGATCAGACCAAGGAGAAAGAAAACTCCGCAGTGAAGGTGAGAGTTGGACACTTTTATTAACAGCAGAAACATATTTGCTAAGCTGACGAGAAGCTCCTAGTTCATACTTCTAAAAGGGAAGCTTTCATAGGAATATTGTGAAAAGGCTAAAATTGGCTTCTCCGTCCTTTTTTTTTAAATGTACAACTGATAAATCAGTTATTGGTTATTGTGTTTTAATATTCACCTGACTTGGAGATCTACCAATGTCCGGGAGGTTCAAGGACTTTATAATATTCTAATGTACTACTATTGTTATTGGTTACATAGCAAAAATTTCATGCAAGTTAATTTTTAACTTTATATGGATAACTCCGTTTTAATTTTTTAAAAAGTATATATTATGTATTATATGTGTTATATATTATGTAATATATGTATATATAATATATGAGATATATGTATATTATACAAATACATGCCCAGATATATAATATGCATGTACATATTGTAAATATGATATATATATATGTGTGTATATATTATATATGTATAAATTCAGCAAAGTCTCAGGCTACAAAATCAGTATAAAAAAAATCAGCTTTTATATATGCCAATAGTAGTCAAACAGCAATGGGTCTTTGATATATACATATTATATATGTATACAATACTCATTATATACATTGCAATGTATATAATATGCATGTTATATATGATACATAACTTATCATATATTATACACACCACATATGTATGTATAATATATACATTTACATATATACCTATAATATATACATATATATTACTATATACACACATACAATATATATTATACATATATAATAAATACATATACATACATACATATATAATAGCACATGTAATGTACTCATGTAAATTGCATATGTATACATGTATATATAATACATATATGTTGATGTATATATACATATGTATATTACATGTGTTTATGTGTATAGAATATGTATATATAATATATGCATATGTAATATACATATATAAACAATATATACACATATAATTATATACATAGATATTATATGTATATACACTATATATGTATAAATAATATATGTACACATAATATATATATATGTATATGGTATATTATATGTATACAAAATTTATATATAATATAGAATATAGAATATTCATATAGAATAGAATAGAATATATATGCATAGATATTATATACACATATATAAGGTAAGATATATACGTGTGATATTATATATGTACATATGATATTATAATATATATGATATATAATATTATATATAACAATGCATAGTATGACTATGTGTAATATGCATATATATGCATATATTATATGTGTGCATGTATATTATATATGGTATATATGTAAATATAATATATGTATGTATGTATTTTATGTATGTATGTCTCCCTTAGAAATGCATAAAGTAATATTGTGCTTTGGTCACTCCCCATTTCAAAACCAGCCAATGTAGAGTATATGTTCCTACATAATTTGTGACCCAAGTTGCTGCTTTTTTTCCTTTTTATTTCTTTATGCTCCCACTCTGTTTTTTTTTTAATTAACCCTAGAGTGTTAACAGTAGTCTCCAATCTTGTTAATGTTTATTGAACTTCCTTCCAAATCTGTCAATGATGCATTTACGTACACAGTATTTTCCTTTCTAACTTTACTTGTAATTTACTTATAATGATTTCTATAAAGGAGAGTTCAATAAGGTAATTGTCCAAAATATATAATATACATGTGTGTAAATTGTGTACATATGTTATGCATATGTAAATAGTTATGCATATATATTCATGCATATATATCCATATATAATAGCTATACATATATCTATGCATATATATTTGCATGCAGATGATACATGCATAATATGTGATGGTGATATATTATATTTGTAAATACAAAGTGAATCACAAATTCTCAGTAACATTATTAAAAAAGAGAAAAAGAGATTTTAAACCATCCTTGCCATAATGAGTTAGTGAGTCTCATATAAATTGTCTAAATGCTCAAAAGATTGAATCTCTGCTAAAAACAACTCCTGACGTATTATTCAATGATTTTTTATTTTAATCTGGCAGGATTTGTCCAAGTTCGTTAAATTTGTAACCACTGCACCTGAAGAAATGTGACTTTGCCACCCATAACTAAGGAGCACCCTGATACCTTGGACACCAGCAGCTATTTGCTAATGCAAATGCCATATTCATGCACTTCTGAACCCAGTGCTTGAATGATCATCCAAAATAAATATTTTAACATCCAGTTCCCCATCAGTGTAGAAGTAAACTTTGGAGAAACTCCTGAAATTGTCATTTTAACAAAAAACGACATTGAAACACTCGAGCAATGTGAGATACAAGGAAATAAGAGGTGTGCTAGAGTAGACAGCCATCTCAAGAAACTATCTGCTTTTAATTTCCCTCTTCCTGATCCCCTAACGTGAAAATCAGGGAAACACTATTTATTTAAAGGAAGAAAAAAAGGGAGTAAAATATACTTGCTTAAAATAATGACATCTATCTGTGAAATATACTTTGCCATTTGATGTGGAGTAACTCATCCCCCCTTGACACGGAACCAAACTGGAAAATTGTTGTTAAGCGACAACTGTATTCTAGAACCTTTATATTGAGATTAGAAATTGAGTTAATTGGAAGACATAAACTAGAAAACGTCCAAGTTGACTTTGTCTATGAAAAAGCCTTTCATAGATGCATGGCTATTAGTTGGCAGGTATATATGACAAAATATTTCCATATATTAATAAGATGTTAGCTTGCAGAGTGAGAATGTTTTTTACATTTAGTGTTGACAGTTTTAGTCAAATATTGTTATAGTCAGAGAAAGTTGAGTCTCGAGCATGTATTTAGGAATATCACATAACCATTCCTATGTGGGGTCTTTTATTTTTTCCTATATATTTTTACTTGCATTGTCATATCATCTAGATGGATAAAATCATTATCTAGTTTCATGTATTGAACATGATATCTCTCCAAATATTTTGAAAGTCCTTACTCTTTAAACATTCTCTTAGGGCTAACAGATGTGTGACCCTAATGCTTTGAAACTGAATCATATAACCATTGTAGATTATGTTTGTTTGTTTGTTTGTTTTATGACTTTAAACATTTCCCTCCTAATCCAAGTACTTACATAGCTTATAGTGGCTGCTCTTCTACAAGTTTTACAATGTTACTTAAACAAACAAACAAACAAACAAACAAACAAAAAAAAAACGAAAAGGTATAGCCGGGTGTTGTGGCAGGCACCTGGAGTCCCAGCTAGTTGGGGGGCTGAGGCAAGAGGCTCACTTGAGCCCAGGAGTTTGAGGTTGCTGTGAGCTGTGATGCCACAGCTGTCTACCCAGGGTGACAGAAGTGAGACTGTCTCAAAAAAAAAAAAAGGAAAGAAAGAAAAGAAAAGAGGGTGTAATTAGTACATGCAATGCTAAAGTAGAGGTATTATATTGGAATATAAGGAATTGGCTTATTGATTAAGGGAAATTAGAGAGGAGGAAGTGAAGAGATAAGTTATCTATAAAAAAAATATTCAAATCAAAGCAACTAGCACATGTCAAACACAAAAAACAAGTATGCAAGGTGATAAATATGGCAGTTTAATTCAATTTATTCATTTCACAATGTATGTGCATTTCAAAACATTCTTTTTATACCAGAAATATATTTATCATAATTATATATTAATATTATATACCATATACAAATATATATGTTTAAATATGAATATACATAATTCTTGTCAACTAAAAATAAATGAAGACATCATCAAATAAATAAATACTACATAAAAAGTATGTATTCGACTTATACAGCAGAAATATAAATATGTATGCCCGAAATATACCTATTATATTGGTTAATAATAATAAATATACATATTATATTAACAATGGTTACATGATATTGCTCTTTATATATATACCAGAAATATACATATTATAATTATATATAAATATATAATTATATATAATTATATACTTATATATTATAATTATATATCTGTAATATATATTATATATTTGTGTAATATATATTATAAATATATAAATATATATTTAAGTATGTTAATTAATATAATACATACATATATAGAACATGCTTATAATACATATTACAATAATACAAATAAATGTATTTGAAATACGTATTTATTTGTATTTATATATTATAAATATACAATATATGTATATATTATAAATATATAATATATTTATGTATTTATAAAATTTATTTATACATTATAAATATGCAATATATTTATATATTATAAATATATAATATACTCATGTATTTATAAAATATATATTTTATATCATAAATTATATAATATATATTTATGTAAAATATACATGTACATATAAATATTATAATTGATATATTGTACATACATAAGATATATTACATTATAAATATAAATATATATAATTCTTGTCAACTAAAAATAAGTATTAAAACACATATAGTGGATTTAGATATTTTTTAAAAAGTCCAGGGGGGGGGTCATGTGGAAATTCAATATTGTTTGAGTGTGGTAAGAAGGGATGATTGTGGAAAAAGTTGTCAGAAAAAGCAGGGTTGAGGTGCTGCAGGTGAAGGTATTAGCCTTTTACTCTAACTAGGATGAAAACCATTCAGGGCTTGAAAAGAGGGGGCTGCTCATTTCACTTAGCAATAATGTGTGAGGGGGTAAATTTATTCCCTGATTTTATTTCCCTCCTTTTTGTAGGTCTCTGGACGTTGTTTCTTCTTGAGCAATTTTACTCCTGTCCAAGGATCCATTTCACCTGTTTTCCTACTCATCAGAGTCACTTTACTTACATGGCTGTAATTTTAACCTTCCCGGTAGGGTAGGCCTCGTCTTTTTTAATCCTCTTTTAATTTATACACTTGTTTTTGCATTTTCCATTCATCTTCCTCCTGTCATAATCAATTCTTCTACACACATGGCTTTTTTTTAATGTACATCTTTTCACAGAACTAGTTTGGGGGACAGTCAATATTTTTCACCCTATTTTGTTTCATTTTTTATGAAACAAAGTTCCTATGTTTCTTTTTTTAAAATATGCGTTTCTTCCTTTTAGCTTGTCTATTGTGGGCTTAAATCACTGATTTTCAGAATTTCTTAATTACCTGTTTTATTGTGAATGTTGCAATTTCCCTTTAATGTACAAGAAACAAGCTTTAATGCAGTTCTATTGTCGTTCATTTCCATACATTGTTAAATTTCCATTTAAATTTCTTATGGACTCCCTCTAATTTTGGAAGTGCGTTTTAGAAATCCAGGCAAATGTTTATTTGCTAATAACTGATGCATTGATTCAAATTTATATACACTTCTAATTCCATGACTTTGTTTTTACAATATGGTCTGTGATATACTTGTATTCAGGTGTTTGTTGAGTCTTGATTGATGGCTTAATTTATGTTAATTTTTAAAATTCCATTTTCTTGCTAGCAACAAGTGGTGTTTTTTGTTTTAGATATTACTATCAGATGAATAGTATTTTTTTTTTGCCTTTATTTATTGCCTCTCTAAATAACATTTTTTGTTCTTAAAGTTTAAATATGTCTCTTGTTTGTCCAAAGCACATAACAGAATTTTTTTGTCTGTATTTTGTTCAAATTTTTCTTTTTCTATCATTTTTACTCAGCTGCTTTTCTTTCTTCCTAATATGTATTTTGAATGAAGAGAGTGACATTTTTTTCCAATCCTGATGGAAATTCTTGAATCCTATGTTCTTGAACCTAAAGAAAAAAAAAGTATTTTTGACGTTTCTGACTAGATATTATCTTTAATACAATTTGTACTTTAATTCTGTTTTCTTCCTGGATTTTAATCAGAATTATATAAGAATGTTTTTTCATCATTTGTGTATGTTTTCATCTATTTCTGGATTTCTCTAAGTCAAATTCTCAGGATTATAGCCAAATCTACACTGCTTTGGAACACATCCTTTGAATTTTCCTTTTTAAATATTTTGCAATACAAGCATTGACATATGGAATCCACTTACACTTTGAAAAATCCCATTATTGTGAATAGGCGTTAATGTAGTTACATTATGAAGGTAATTTAAAAAAACAATCAGGGGCAGTGCCTGTGGCTCAAAGGAGTAGGGCACCGGCCCCATATGCCAGAGGTGGTGGGTTCAAACCCAGCCCTGGCCAAAAAAATAAACTGCCAAAAAAACCCCAAAAAACAAAAAACACACTATCAGATTTGGGGTTTTCTGCAGGTACTTGCTTACCTTCAAATTGTGCCCTGTTTCCTCCTTATTATTTAATTAAAAAGGACAGAATACACTTTCAAAAATTATAATCACTTCAGTCAGTAAATCCGAACATCAAGCTGGCAGCTTGTTAATAAGAGTTAAATTCTTCTTCTGCATCACAACTTATAGCTGTAAATGAAAATACTCTTTCTTCTCTTATTCCAAACAAAATAACTAAAATTGTCATTCTATTTGTAACCTAGAAATTAATCCCATAGAGTAGAAAAAACTTTTGAAATCACATCAAGAGCAAGTATCAACAAATTTTTAACATATTACTACAACATACTCATCATGTGACATCTTTCATTAACAAAGAAACTAAAAATACTAAAATATAATATAGAACAATAATGGAGGGAGATGTGGGGAGCTCCCAAGGTGATTTCAGCTGGAAGGCAGGTTTCTGACTGCCTTGTTCAATTATTCATTGAAAATTGTGAAAGTTAAAATGGTGCTTTTTTCTGTTACTTTTCACAGTGAGATCTATTATATAATTAAAATTGATTTTTGTGCGTAACATGGAGGTCAATATTCTTTTTGTGTATAACGTGGAGTAGAGGTCAATTTTTTTCTTTTCTTTTCCTTCCTTCCTTCCTTCCTTCCTTCCTTCCTTCCTTCCTTCCTTCCTTCCTTCCTTCTTTCTTTCTTTCTTTTTCTTTCTTTTTTTTCCTACAGCCAAGGACTCTCCTTTTTCTCCCCCGTTCTGCCTCTGTCAAAGAATCAAGTCATAATATGTACCCACTCTGTTTCTCAACACTGCATTCTCTCCCCTTGATCTGAGTGTCTCTCTCTGTATGTCAGAAACACACGGCTTTAATGATTGTAGTAATTATCCAGTGGTGTAAGTTCTCCAAACTTCTTCTCTTTCAAGATTACCTTCCCAAATCTAAACCCTTGATACTTCTATTATAGCTTCTTATAGACATTATTATTATTATTATTTTCTAACAGAAGCCACCTTGCTTTAATTTTGATTATATTGAGTTTATGGTAAATTTATGGAGATCTGAAATCTCTATGTAAACGCTGAAATAGAGGTAGCTAAAATTCGGGTTGAGAGATGTATTCTTTAATGCACTAAAAATCACTTGATGCATTGAAATTCTTGAAATTATTGACAGAATGTTAGGAGTGAGGGCTAGTGTGATAAAAATATATATACAACAAGGAAAACTAATTTTGAAATGGTGATATATTGTTTATAATTTTTGTTCATTTGAGCATAGTGCAATATTCATTTTTAAGTTGCACTATGAAAATAAAATTGTTTTGTTTGTTAAAACAAGCAAACAAAAAATCCCTAAGTCTCATTAACTTTTGAAAAAATATGCAATTAAAAAACAGAATTTCGGTGGTGCCTGTGGCTCAAGGAGTAGGGCGCCAGCCCCATATAGTGGAGGTGGCAGCATATACTGGAAGTGGCCAGCCAAAAATGGCAAAAAAAAAAAAAAAAAAAAAAAGACCCAAAAAACAAAAAAATAAAAAATAAAAACCCGTAGAATTGCATCCAGTTTCATGTTTTCATTTGAGCTTTATATTTCCCAGTTGTTTAATTGAGTTTTCAAAGGAAAACTATGGACAAAAGAAAAAAAAATACTTCAAGGAACTGTTAGACTGGGTAGAACATGTCAGTAGCCAAAGGATATAAATTATGAAGTTATTTATATTCTTTAGAACAAGTGAATACAACTTTAATAATTTTGAAGGTAACAGGTTTGTTAATTGAAAAAAAAAAAACTACACTGTTATCGTTATTATCAAGACAGAGGCAGATGTTTTGGGTCTACCACAAATTAAAACAGATTTTATTTTACGTTACGGTTTTATGGTGACAAACAGCTATTAATTCTAACTTTCACAAAGCCAACTCCCATGAGCATCATGTTTATTACAATAGGCAGGTGGATATTTGGATTTTTTTTTTTTATAATGCATTTCATTGAAGGTAGAATACTGCTATTCAATAATTATTTTTGGTTTTACTATGACTGTTGTGCTTGTTACCACATTGCTTGCCTCAGAATTATTTCTAATGAGAAGGGTATTATTCTGTATGAACTTCTAAGCCAGTGGTGTTTATCCACAGACACGTCCACTATGTATTAAGCCATCCAAGTTTTCTTCTCCTTTAAAGATTTAAATGCATTGCTGTCAGAACTTAACACAAGCTAGGAAAATTGAGTGGAACAGCCTTATATTTTGTTTTAAGCACCCACCAATTTACTGTCTTCTGAACATTGATTTAAGAATTGCACCCTCCACCTTAACAACATAAGTAAAAAGTAAAAAACACTCTGACATTTCTGGGTCTGAAATATAAATATTCTATCATGAGGGAGACTTCCAGACTTAGTATATAAATGAAAGAAAGCCATTGTTAACTGCTTCACTTTTCTTATATTATTTCCCTGGCTAATCTAACATCATCATAGATATATTTAATGAATTCTTTTTTTTTTTTTATTTTAATTTTAATTTTTTTTTTATTGTGGAGAAGGGGCAGGGAAAGAGGGCGGGGGAAGAGGTGAGTGACAGCCAATGTGGTACCATGCCACTGGCCCGACCCTGTCAATTGACCATTTCATTACTAGGCATCTAACTAGAAGAAAAAAAAAATTCATTTATTATGAAGCCATTTATACTAGATTATTTATCGCAGCTCAATTTACATCTGCCAAGATGTGGAAATAACCTGAATGCCCATTAACCTAGGAATGAATTAACAAGCTGCGATATATGCAAAGCCTGGAGTATTGTTCAGCCGTTAAAAAATGTGGTAACATTACATATTTTGTATTAACCTGGATGTAATTGAAACACATTAATCTTGGTAAAGTATCATAAGAAAGGAAAAGCAAATATCCAATGTACTCAATACTAATATGAAGCCACTAGACAATATAATACACTCCCACATAAAAGAAAAACCCAATTCAATTCAAGGTGGGAGGAAGGAGAATGAGGGAGGGGAGTGAGGGGAGGATGAGAGGAATTTGGTGTACTCCCATTTAATGGATACGATGCAAGTGTATATGGCATACCTCTTAGGTGTGGAACACAACCACAATAGTACAATAGGGACTCCACCTAAGAAATGCAAATATTGCAACCTAGCTGTTCTACCCTCACAATAACTGAAAAAAAAATATATATACACACAAATTGTGTTATATATAAAATAAAATGCTTTAATATAAAAGTTACTCACCTGGAATATTTTTAGCTTTTAGTAATGTTTTCCTGTCATTATACTGTTTAACTCATTCCCTGACTTAGGATTTTTTCGGTTTACACAGCAATTCATTCTGTATACAGCTAAATTATTATTTACCCAGCAGGCAGATAAAGGTGGTGGCAGGTGGTATCCAGGGAAGTTTGTTACACCGAGTATTTTAAATGAGGATTTTTTAAAAACAGTGGGCTGATAATAAGGAAAGAGTAACATATTCTTACATTTTTGATGACTGGGTCACAGAATATAATATTTCTAAATGTTTGAAAACTTGGGAAAATTAAAAGTATGTTCCTCTAATCATTCCCCTTTGCTGCCCATTCACATGTCCTGCTCTTTTTAAATCATTCCTCGAGTTGTAGAAGTTAACGTGCATAAAGCATTATCTGCCCATTGCTGTCACATACTCTCCAGCTAACATAGTTAACTTACACTCTTAAATGACATAATAATAACAGCGCTTTTGTTCCGTGTTCAAATCATAGATGCAAGAAAATTTGTGTTAATATTTTTAGAAGTGCCTTAAGCCACACTATAATTTGTTAACAAAGACAGTTATTGTGTAATGAAGGGGAAAATTACTTTTATTGAATTAATTGATATTTTTTCTAATGATAGTATTGCAGGTGTTTATATCTGCAGATTGCATTGGTAAGGTAATTAGGCCCAGCAAGTATGTGAATTGTGTTAGGTTAAATTAGTTTATCACCAGATAAAAACTTAATGAAATGCAAATGTCTCTTTCCAGGTTATGCACTAGTCATCAGAGATTACAATGGACCCTTAATATGATCTTGGGAAATAATAAATTCAAATTAGGAAGCAAAATTGCCTTAGGACAAATCTCATCTTTTAAGAGACTTTCATTATTCTTTTGGGAAACATAAATCAAATGATGAATGGTACAAATTACTAATTCCCCTCCATCATTTAGTCTCTTGATCTGATAAGTTCTTTCTCAATATCCATCAATTGTATTGAGAGGCACATATTGCCTCTGTACTCATTTAGGTAAAATAGTCAAAACCTTCTCCTCCCTCTCCAGTTACTTCAGCTAGGAAAGAAAGTTAGTCATTTTATTCTGGAAACCAAAACAAGATAGAAAAGTACCTCAGTCAATGGTGGTTCCTAATATTTTCACAAACACTCAAAAATAAGACTTTAGTCCACATTGCAAATTCCTCTAATAATCAGTAACATCTATGTATGTGAAATACGTATCAGGTTATTTTTTTTCACTTATTTCTCAAAAAAGCAGAAAAAATAGATCTAAATTTAATGCTTCTTTGGAGTTTCCTTATAATTGTTTCTCCAACAAGTACAGATTACACACCAAGATCCAGGCATGACAAGAATAACTAAAATCAGCTCGGCACCTGTAGGTCAGTGGCTACATCACCAGCCACATACACTGGAACTGGCAGGTTCAAACCCAGCCCGGGCCTGTCAAACAACAATGACAACAACCAAAAAACAAACAAACAAACAAAAAAAAGCTGGGAGTTGTGGCTGGCTCCAGTAGTCCCAGCTTCTTGGAAGGCTGAGGCAAGAGACTCACTTAAGCCTAAGAGTTTGAGGTTGCTGTGAGCTGTGATGCCACAGCACTCTATGAGGCCAACATAGTGAGACTGTCTCAAAAAAAAAAAAAAAAAAGAATGGCTAAAATCAACACAAAATTGAACATGTAGGCCCCGAAGTAAAAGTCTGTATTTGCCAGCAGAATTATATTCTGGTTCTTACCATTCCCCGACCTCTAACTTTCACAATTTAGATTTTTGATTTTTATTCTTATTTTAATGTTTTTCAGATATATTGAATACGTTTATTACTGTATATTTCATTATATTCTTTTTTATAAGTTGGTGGATTATAACCTCATTTTCCTTCTGTGTGCCTGTGTATTTTGTTCACCTTAGACCTATGGGGGACCAATAAAACATCAACATAGTGGTATCTGTTGTTTTCCATGTAATGTTTACCAACATTTTTTTCTGAAATGGAATGCCTCCACTAATTTGAATATGCTGTGCAAAGATCAGTAATACAGAAAATCTACCTGTTGGAAGATACTAAACAAAGCAGCAGGCTACAGATTGTCAGGCATCTTGTTAATTTCAGAGGCATGTTAGGTCTCTTTTAAAATCAGAAGGAAAACAGGAGAAAGTTCCTCATTAGAACTGCATAATTCTCAAACGTGAAGAGCCTACATGAAGCACATTGTCTCCTATTGTTTTAAGATGCTTGAAGGGATCATTAAGAAAGGGATTTTTCCTAAATAGTAAGAACAATTACAAATAGACTGATTCCAGGTTAATTAACTGCCATGTGAGTTATGACTATTACTTTTTACACTTAAACATTTTTGTATTTCTTTTTTATTGACATGTGTTTTAGGATCATTTTGCTTTTAAAGTTTATTTTCTTAATAAAACAACGTGGCACCAAAGATTTTTTTTTTCTTTTTTGTTGCAGTCAATGTATTAAAACTCATTATTCTGTCTTTTTTGGCTAGTATTTTCTTGAATATTTACCTTGTTTCCTTATCAACACTGTGAACCTTAAATATATATATATATGCATGTGTGTATATGTGTATGTGGAGAGAGTGAGAAAGCTTTCATTCAAATCACCTAACAATACCTAACAATATTTAACAGTGTTCATGAGATCATTCATCTCTATGTTTTTTATTTCAAAAATACATTCAAAATTATTCTTTTGATCTGCTCAGCTACTCTGAGAAATAAAAGGTTATATTCTAAGGTTAGAAATAAAAAGATCACAATGTAGAGATTGAATGGCATTTATAAGCTCATGAAACTATTGGGAGGTAGAATATCGATAAAAGCTCATTTGTTTTTACTTCTAAATCAACAGAATTTGTGGCATAGAATACATACATGCTAACAGGACTGAATACAAAGATCTATTTTCATATCTCTTTAAAATGCCTGTTTCTGTCTATGCAAAATGCTGAAAAACTAGCAAACAAAAACAAAACAGCCCCCTGAACCGGAATTTAGAGTCTAAGAAAAATTCTAATCTGCTTATTTTTGCTATTGTTGATCATAATCTGAACAATATTTTTTAAGTTTCTCTCTTTTCCACTTACCTAATTTTTATTAAAAAACATGAAAAGATAATATGTAACAGTATTACTTTAAAGTATTTTGTTGCTTTACATGTGAGGAAAGTGATCATTCTCTTGTACAGGTAAACCTTTTGAAAGCAGAATTAAATTGAACTTTTTTTTCTTTTCTCATTTCTGGTCTGTCACACTTGCCTTCTTATTGGCAAGGTTTATTCAGTATTCAGCTAACATCTACATATATACACAAATAAACAAAAATGACTTCAGTAATCCCCATGATATTTGAGCAGTCTTACCCACAGGATTCTACAATCTTAGTCAGGGACAGCAGAATAGGGCAATAGAAACGGAATCATGTGCAAAGCTTATAGTTAGCAAGATACTCTGTTATCCATGCTATTCTGAGAAAAATAAGACATTTGCAAAGATTGTATTAGATGTACATTTTAAAAAGTATTTAATAATAAATTTGTGCTTTTGTGTTCTGTTTAGAATGATCTCCTCTTAGAGGGCCAACTAAGGCAGAGAATATCATGAAAAAGAATAAATCACAACTGATATCACAGAAATATAAAACATTGCTTTGGAATATTGTAAAAACCTCTTCGTTCATAAACTTGAAATTATGGAGGAAAGTAAAATTTCTTGGGAAAAAAAAATTCTCCCTATGCTCAATTAGAAAGAAATAGAACTCTGGGCAGACCAATATCAGGCACTAGAACTGAAGCATCAATCACAAATTCTTCCAACAAAAAGGTCTTGGACCAGACAGTTTCACAACCAAATTTTAACAGGCCTACAAAGAAGAACTTGTATCTACATTGCAGAAGTCATTCCATAATATTGAGAAGGAAGGAATCCTCCCCATCTCAATCTACGAAACCAATGCCACCCTGATACCAAAGCCAGGAAAAGACACCACTTACAAAAGAGAACTACCGACCCATATCCCTTATGAATATGGATGTAAAAATCCCCAATAAAATCTTAGCAAACTACATTCAATTACACATTTAAAAAAATTCATCACAACCAAGTGATGAAATTGCATCACAGAAATGGATGGATGGTTGAACATACACAAATCTACAAATGTGATTCACTGCATAAATAGATGTGAAAAACAAATACCATATGCTCTTTTCAATAGACTCAGAAAAAGCATTTGCACAAATTCAGTACCGTTTTATGATAAGAATGCTTAACAAAATTGGTATAAATGGGACATGCCCCCAAATTATAAAGGCCACATATGACAAAACCACAGTCAATATCATATTGAAAGAGAAAAAAATGAAAGCATTTTTGATAATGGGAAACAGGTAAGCTTGCCCACTATCATGACTTCTATTTAACATAGCCCTAGAAGTCCTAGCCAGAGCAATCAGACAAGAGAAGAAAATGAAGGAAATCCAGGTGGAGAAAGAAGAGGTCAAACTGCTGTTCTTTGCTCATCAGATAATCTTATATCTAGAAAGCCCCAAAGATTCGACCAACAAACTCTTGGAATCGATACCTAATTTCAGCAATGTCTCAGGCTGCAAAATGCAAATAAATGAAGCTGTGAGTGAAATCAAAGACATCACAGTAGTAACAACAAAAATAAAACACCTAGGAATATACTTAACAAAGGAGGTGAAAGATGTCTATAGGGAGAACCATGGAAAACTGAGGAAAGAAATTGTGGAGAATATAAACAGACTGAAAAATACATTATGTTCATAAATCAGCAGAATCAACATTGTTAAAATGGTAGTAGTACCCAAAGTATTTACAGATTCAATGCAATTGCCATTAAAATACCAATGCCATGTTTTTTCCAGGTCTGTATAGAAGAGATCTACACTGCATATGAAACCAGGAAAACTCCTAATAGACAATACAACCTTATGTAATATGAAGAAAACAGGAGACATCACATTACCATACTTTAAGCACTACTGCCAGGCTATTGTAACCAAAACAACATGGTCCTAGCACAAAAGCAGAGACATAGACTTATGGATCAGAATAGAGACCCAGAAATGAAACCTCCTATTTCCATTATTTTTTTTGACAAAGCAGGTTAAAAATATGCACTGGAGAAAACCATTCCCATTTAATAAATGGTGTTGAAAAAACAGTACAGCCACAAGTAAAAGACTGAAAGAGAATCTGCCCCTCACACAAGTCACAAAAATAATCTCACAATGGATCAAAGCCTTAAACCTAAGGGAGGGAACTGTAAGAATTCTAGAAGAAAAAAATTTATTATTTTTGTTGTTGTGTGATTTCTTTAGAGGTCTTGTCCATGAATTCTTTCCCTAGGCCAGTATCTATAAGAGGAAAAACTCTATAAGTATCTTATAGATACTGTCCTAGGGAAAGAATTCATGAAAAACACCTCCAAAGAAATCACACAACAACAACAATAAAGGCATGGGACCTGATCAAATTAAAACGTTTCTGCACAAACAAGGGCACAATCAATAGAATATATAGACAACCTACAGAGTGGGAGAAAATATTTGCATGCTGTACATCTGATAAAGAGCTGATAACCAGAATCTAAAAAGAACTCAACCAAGTAAGCAAGGAAAAATCCAATGACCTCATTAACAAGTGGGCAAAAGACATGAATGGAAACTTATTTAATAATGACAGTTCAATGCTCAACAGATACATAAAAATATGCTAAATATCTATATTCATCAGGGAAATGCAAATAGAAACCACAATGAGACATCACCTAACTCCAGTGAGAATGGTTCTTACCCAAATTCCCAAAACAAGAAGTTCTGGGGTAGATGTGGAGGTACACATCGTTGGTGGGACTCAAGCCAGCACAACCTTTATGAATAGTAGTGTGAAGATACCTAAAAGACCTAAAAGTAGACCTACCTCTTGATTCAGATATGCCCCTGCTGGGCATTTACCCAAAGAAAAAGGACATTTTATATAAAAAAGACACTTGCCCAAAAATGTTTATTGTAGAGCAATTCACAATAGCAATGACGTGGAAAGAACCCAAATACCCATCTATTCATGAATAGATTAATAAAACATGGTATATGTATACAATTGACTACTATTCAGCCATAAAAGAAAATGGAAGTCTAATATCTTTGTTACAACCTGGTTGGAACTAGAAACCATTTCTAAGTGAAGTATTGCAAGAATAGAAAAGCAAACACTACATATATTTAAAACTAAATTGCAACCAGTTGATCAACACTTATGTGTACATTTGTAAGTATAAGTCAATGGGAATAAAGTAGGTGAGAGGAAGGAGGAGGGACTGGGTTAATTCACACCTAACAGGTACATTGCACACCTTCTAGATGAAAGGGCATCTTTATAACTTTGACCTAAAATCTACAAAAGCAAATTATGTAAACAAAACATGTGTACCCCTGTAATATTCTGAAATTAAAAAAAGGGAAGGGAAGGGAGCCGGTTTGAAACCTCTGGACTAGATCTGGGTCAGAACAGTCACAAAACTGAACTTAACTCTTCACCCATTTATGCTGCAGATTGAAATTTTTGCATGATTTTTTGACAAGCATTCAGCACATCAGTATCTGCAGCAGTGATTAACACTGCGCACATGTGATAACATGTACCCTGGGAAGGCAGACATGTGTGAAAAATCAGGCTTTGGAGGTGATGACTTTGAGAAGTAGGATATAAATAACTCCCACATCACTACCATTCCAATAATGGAATGTGAGACATAAGGGTGGTAATAAGGAAAATGACTTAATACCTATAAAATTCTCTTTACCATTTAGATCCTTTACTAAAATCCTACTATATGGTATACTATATGTTGGCTCTAATATGTTAACTTTTCTCATAGATTTTATATCTCATAACACTTTGTGAACTGAAATCAGCCCTAAAGAGTAAGGTGGAAGTTTAGGCATTGGGAGATGTGCGGTCGCTCCCTTGTGTTTCATATCTTCATTAATTTAAAAATTATCATTTTTCCATGAATGTAAAACATTCATTTTGAGATATTTCTTACCAGTGTCGCCTGCCTAAATCTTTGGATGTGGGGGTTTGCAAGCATCTCTCCCAAATACAACTGAGCGTTTTTTGAAACTTGAATATATATTGGAAAGATGATATGCTCTTATGTCTCTAGGGGGACAGAACTGGGCTAAAATAAACAGGAATAAACTTCTCCAAATGTGTTTATGTCCCAAATCTGGCATTGTTAACAGGCAGTAAATAATATATCTGTTGGAGATTTCACTTGTATTGCCACTATGAAGATATGGGGAAGGGTCCTTTGCTTCCAGAACTTTAATCAGTGCTGGTTTGACTGGTGGGTTCCATTTCCCACCAGCTCCTTTCTTTCAGTAACTCTACAGGTTGATCCCTACCTAGATGGATCCTCCATCATGTCTTTTTTTCCAAAGGAGAGATACTTCTTTTCCTCTCATGTTTGAGGTCAGTTAGTTTGTTAGTCTAATTAATTATCATAACTGTTTTCTCCTTAACCATCTTTAGGTGTACGTTTTTCAGTCAAATAACTTTAAATAAAGATACGGTGGGTTTTAGGCATGGCGGTTCTCCTATTGACTGCTTTATCAAGTATTGAGATACCTGTTAAAAGCAATATAATTGTATGTTTTGTTGTTTTTGTTTTAGCCTTCAAACAATAGACAGGAATAATATGAGTTAATGTGCATGAACTAAAATCCATTTTTAGTTACTAATGCTTTTCAGACAGGATGTTCTGACAATTATATCACAATATTGAATGTCAGAAATTTGTAATCTTTTCAAGTCTTGGCTATTTTTCTTTTAAAATTGTTTACATCATTGGATGATTTGGATCCATTTCTTCTGATAGAGAAAAAGAAAAAGAATGTTCATGATATATGCTTTGTTTGAATAAAATAGAAGTAAAAATTGACATTGATATATATCATTTGCATGAGAAATAATGATATCATAAATGCTATCAAATTATGTTACTAATTTGATATGTGTCCTGGTAGCTCAAATCACATTTTTAAACTATACATTTTAAAAATATATGGATATAAGTATCAACAAGAACCCCATGTGTACTCAAATTCAAATTTACTTTCTCCTCCTTCAGCACTTTGAATATACTTTAAGAGGCTCTTATGCTTTGAGAGGTGAGAAATGATTTGAAAGTAATAGAATGCAGGCTTGTGCATTACATATTTTTTCCTTTCATGTTTCAGATGTAACACATTAGTATAAAAATCAAATTTTGTAATTTTTGAAAATATACATCTCTTACAAGCATAAGCAAATTCGGTAGAAATGTAAACATTGTCAACCTCCTATTTTAAAAAGTAGAAAAGTCTTTTCTTTGGGTGCCTACACTTTATATCTTTTCTTGGTGAAAATTACTGTATATTCTTAAAGACCCATGAATATGATAAAGGGGCTGATGAGAACTGAAGCCTGGTGGCAGCAGTTTTAAATATATACTCTGCTCTCTTAATACTGATTGAGATTTTTACAAAAACAAGCCAATAGTATATAAATAATGAAATGATGTGTTCAGAGTTGGAAGGACTATTAATGATTTCTCTCTATATTTTAACCTTATGCCACAAAGGAAAAGATTTCTGTTCAGACACTATGTATCTTGTTAAGTCTTATCTTCCACAAATTAGGAACATCACTTGTAACCTGAGGACAACTTGTGACCTTCTAGATCTTTAAGCATGGCTTTTGACTAAATAGAAATTTTACAGAACAAATAATTTTAACAAAGGGATTTGTTCTGTAAAATTTGGATTCAGTTGAGGTGCTGCACTGGGGGATCTGGTGTGGCCTTGAGGCTGCATGTTCCCCACCCGCCTGACTGAGCACAATCTTCCGTGTTAATGACAACATTCCAGAGACACAAGCAGGCATATTTGGTCCATTACATTCTTTCTAATGGGATTTGATAACTCAAAAGCAAAATTGATAGTGTGTCCTCAGGCAAAGTAGAAGGCTTCACCTGATTCATCCAACACAACTTTTAGCAAAGAGTCTTTCATGTGAGGTTACATGATTTTTACATTTATATAGTTAATAATGATTTCCTGTTTGAAACGTAAGTATACCATTAGCAAACATTTTAAGGAGACTATGGATAACATCTCAGAACACCTTAAATTTATAATTGGGAAGACTCTATGAAAGAAAATAAATATGTCAAATTAGCTTTTATTTTATGAGAAAAAAATTGAATGTGTCTTTGTTGCAGTTATTATAATTAAATTTTATTTAATATTATAGTGAAAATGGTATATAATTTCTCATATAAGAAATAAGATAAAGCATGTACCTTATAAAGTGTATGCTTTATCTTACAAGATTTTCAAGTATTTCACAAGATAAAAATACAAGATAAACATATACTGCATATATTTATACATATATATTTAGTATATGTTTATTTTTCAATGCAAAGTTGACATTAGTTATGGCATAAATTGAACAATTTTGACGTTTGTTTAATTGAAAGAGTATATTTAAGTTATTGAGTTTTATCTATCTCTTTCCTCCTCTGTGCTCAAGGTTTCTTGATAATTCTGCTGGAACTGAAATAATTCATATTTATTTATGAAACAATATTTATCTTAGCCCTTCCTATGCTTCCATTCTTTGTGATTGCCTTGAATTATGATACACTTAGAAAATATTAAGTATATCCCAGGATAAGTCTTCAAGTATTTATAATTCTTTGCATTTTTGCAGCAAATTTACATTTCAGTAATTTGTCACAGTTTAGATTGTTTCAAAGAACACAATTCAAGAATAGAGATGGTTTCAGTTTTAAGGATACCATCATGGTCCTTTGAAAATTGTTTAAATTATTTCTTGTTTCAAATATTCATGATGGCATATCATTGACATAAGTATAATCATTCACGTTTCTTTAAATTCACAGGTTTCTAAAAAGGCCTTTTATAACAAAAAATAATGAACATACAAGACTTTGTCAACCTAAAATAATTTTCAGATGAGAAAATTTAAAAAATAGTCCATACCCAGTCATGTGATACTCAAGATGTTTTCTGAGTTTTTTTTGTGTTACAGGAAAGAAAAAAAAAATGAGAAGGAGGTTGGAAATGAATATATCATGTCTATTAAAGTTAATTTAATTAAGCAAGAACAGGTGCCACATCCAAAGTGTGATGTAACTATTCCTATGCTCTTTTCCTTGAAAAAATAATGAGCTTACTTTTCACCGAGAATGAGAGGCTCAAGCTGACAATTTGGTTTTCATTTCGAAATTGCTTGAAATTACTTAAAATGTCATTTGGAAATATTCACAATAAAAGAAGGAAAGTGCATTAGCAACATTAAATTTGTAAATAACAATTCCACTAAAATGAAACCAGGTATAAAAAAATGTTTTTTAAAAAAATATTGTATCTTTAAATTGAAAAAAAAAGCAATATTTGTGTTAAAATTGATAAAGGATAAAATCAATGTTGGTAGCTACCTGAATAAAGAACATAATTATAACATATTGAGGGTCTTCAAGGCTCATGAGGAACTTCTCAAGTTTTAAAAATGTCTGAAATATTTGTCTTTTTTTTTTTTTTTTTTTTAATTTTTTTCGAATTTATTTATTTTTATATTGTGGAGAAGGGGCAGGGAAAGAAGGCGGGGGAAGAGGTGAGTGACAGGTTTGGGCCAGTGGCATGGTACCACATTGGCTGTATCTAGGTAGAGGCAGTTTCAGGCCGGGTCTTGCTGAGTCGTTGCTACGCGGAAGTAGCTCGATGGATCTGCTTCTAGTCAGGCTCGGGAAGTTGCACTAGGCCTCAGGCAC
>CAUYPK010089051.1:0-21499 GCA_963574355.1 Loris lydekkerianus
TGTGGTTGCCAATGGTGGGGCAATCTGCATGGTGGTCTTTATCCTTCTCCTCATCTCCTATGGAGTCATCCTAAACTCACTGAAGACTTACGGTCATGAAGGGAGGCGTAAGGCCCTGTCTACCTGCAGCTCCCACATCACAGTGGTTGTCTGCTTCTTCGTTCCCTGTATTTTCATATATGTTAGACCTGTGTCCACCTTTCCTGTTGATAAATTCATGACTGTATTTTATACAGTTGTTGTTCCCCTGTTGAACCCTTTGATATATAGCTTGAGAAATTCAGAGATGAAAAATGCTATGAAAAAACTCTGGTGTAAAAAGTGCACCACAGATGGAATAAGAACGTCCTTTAATTAAAGACAAACAAACAAACAAACAAACAAACAAAAAAAACAAAAGAAAAAGAACATCCTTCACATCGACCATGCTTATGATCAGTTCTAAGGCAACCCACTGGCAGTAATTCTAATGATGAATAATGTAGTCAATTGAATAAATTCTACGGGGATACTACTCTTCATTTGTACAAAGTCATCAGAATTGTGAAATAAGTTATCTTTTGAGGATAGAATCAATCTAATGTAAAAATTCCGCAGGATGAGTAAAAGGCACAGGTGTGCTATTGCAACTAAAAATAAAATGAAGCTCATCTGGTATCTGTATTTTTTTAGTGTATATTGAAATGCTCTTAGAAGAAAGAGTTTTATTACTTTAAAGGGGTAAAGCAAGGTTTTTTTTTTTTTTAATTCACTATCATTGTCATTCCTGAGAACGTAATTTGTCCATTATTTAGAGCAAATTTAAAGTGCAAAATGGGTGGTGTTTTAGTCTAGATATTCATTATTCTATCAGCAAAGCAGATTTCTGTAGATGTGCTGTGCATTGTGTCTTAAGATCACTTCTGTTTTTTAGGTCACTGTCTATGCATTTCCAGTTCAGGGTAGTTGGCCAGCAGATGATATTGTTGTTGTTAAAGATGCTGTTAGTGGGTCATTTTTTGGCTGAAAGGTGGATGGTGAAGAAAACAGTCTTGTTCTTGATTATGAGATAAATACTTCGCTTTGGTTTATTTTTTGTGAATTTCCTCAGAGTTTATCATGTGTACTTTTGCCTTTCTGATAGTTCATGTAAAGCTTCTTACTTTGTTTTCCTGAATGTGTAGATGTGGGTAGAGAAATATGTTGTTTTGCATAATCAATGTGTTCCCTAACCATTATGTCAATTAAAATCCTATAGTTAGAGACTTAAAGATGATTTGTTGCGGTATAAATACAATTGTTTTCCAATTTTATAAAATAATATTTTTTTTTCCTCATTGGTAGCCATCTTGGAACATCACAAATTGGGAAGAACGTAGAATTGCTTTCATTGTAAAATATAACATTATCTATGCTTTGTTACTATTCACATATTTAAAAAATAAAATTTTATTGTGTATCTTTAACATATACAACTTGGAGTTACGTGATACACGTAGATAGTAAAACTATTCGTATTTTAAAACAAATGAACATTTCCATCACCTAACACAGTTACTCAATTTTTGGTTTGTAATAGGAGCAGGTAAAATATACCCATGCCACCAGCATAAATCCCACATATGGCTCTGTTTTGTTACCTATAATACTCATGATCTGTATTGTCAGAGAGTATGAAGAGATAGATGCAGATATTAGGATGAACAAGTACAGAGATTTAATGTGCAGAAAGTGTACTTTCCTCAATAAAAAAGTATTTTAGAACTCTGAGTATCTTAATATTTTATTACTTTCATGCCTACCCAATCATATCTATAATTTACTTGTAAATTTTGTACCCTTTTACCTGTAATATTATCAACTGTAACTACCTGTTTGTACTTCCCTGATGCTGCTTCTCTGTATCCACCCAGAGGTAATCCCGAAGCTGAACTTATCCTTAAAATTTATCATTCAGACTTTCTTATTCCTTACTTTTATTAGAATTATGTTTTATGGTACATAGTTTTCTGAATTTTAATTTTGTCCTTGATGTCACCTTTCTAAAATTTGACAATGATGCTGCATGCTGCTTTGGTCTCACCATTTCGCCTGCTGTGTATTATTCCAAGTGTGAATGTATCACAGGTTACGGAATCATTTAGTCGGAGACCATTTCATGGATTGTTTGAAGTTTTCTTGGTACATAGTACAGCTACGGACATCCTGAAAACAATTCCTTTGTTTTAAAGAGAATGTTTATACTTTCACTTTTACAGGTGGTTTCAGTTTTCCCAAATGCTGTGTTATGAGTAACATACCTCCCGGCAGGGCATAACAGCTCAATAGCTGTGCATCCTTTCCAATATTTGATATTGTAAGATATTTGACCTTGTTGCTAATGTATTTCTTTAATACTGTGAGTTTATTGCAGTTCTAATTTGCATTCTTCTTCTTCTTTTTTTTTTTTTTTTGCAGTTTTTGGCCGTGGCTGGGTTTGAACCCGCCACCTCTGGCACATGGGGCCGGAACTCTACTCCTCTGCACCATAGGTGCTGCCCCTAGTTTGCATTCTTTATGGCTATTGAAGTTGAGCATATTCTCATATGTTTATTGGGTCCCCTTTTTTGTTCCAGTGTTTGATGAAATTTATGTCTTTTACTAATATTTTACTGTTTTTATTATTCTCAACTAACTGGATTTCTTTAGGAATCTTGTGCACTACATCTTTTCTATTTATATGTATTATGGAGTATTTTCTCAATTTTAAATTTTCCAATTTTATATTTTTATCACTTCATTTGATTAATAAAATCTTATTTTTAATCTTTTTCATTCATCAAGTTTTAAATTGACATATAAATATTATGTAGATATGTTGTGTACAACATTTTGTTTTAATGTTATGGGATACACATTGATGGTAAAACTGTTAGTATACTAAAGCCACCAAACTTTGAGAAATAGCTAAAGCAAGTTGTTTAACATGTGCATTACCTCAAAAGCTTATCATGTTTTTGTGATGAGAGTACTTAAAATCTAGTCTTTTAGCAATTTTCAGGAACAAAATACATGATTATTAACTAGTCACCAGGTTGCACAATAGATCCTTGAATTTATTCCTCCTATCCAGCTGAAGTCATCTCCTGGTACTGAACAATCAATTCTTTCCCACTATGAGTTGAACTCTTTGGGTTCGACATATGAGTGAGATCATGTGGTATTTGCCTTTCAGTGTGGAAAAAAGGGAACATTTGCACTCTACTGGTGGGAATGTAAATTGGCAGAGTCATTAGAGAAACACTATGCAGGTTCTTAAAAAATCAAAATGAAAAATAGAACTACCATAAGGTCCAGCAATCTCACTTCTTGGCATACATCCAAATACCTGAAATCAGTATCTTGAAGAGTTATCTGCTCTTACGTGTATAGTGAGGCATTATTCCTATAATCAAGATATGAAACTATCACAAATGTCTATCAGCCTGTCACCAGATGATTGGATATAGACAACATTTTATATATATAGTCTATGTACATACATATACATGTCCAGTAAGGCATATATGTATGTATGTATATATAGCTCTATATCTCTCCCTATATATGTAATTATATATATATATATATATATTTCCATATATGCATGATTTATATATAAATATGGTACATACAATATATTCCAAATGTGGTATTATGAACTATAGTCACCATGGGGTACATTATATGTCCAGAATTCATGCATCCTGTGTAAATGAAATTTTGAACCCATTATACACACACACAAACACACACACACATACACACACACACACACACACACACACACACACAGAAACATGGATATTATTCAGGATTAAAAATAGGAAATCTTTTCATTTATGACAACATGCCTAAACCTGGATGACTTAATGCCTATTATTACTTTAATTGACAAATAATTTTATGTTCTTATGGGAATGTTTTGATATCATTTACTACAAAATGGATGAACCTTAGGACCTTATAATAAATGAAATGACTTCCTGAATGGACATTTGATGTATTGGTTTTTGTTGTTTTTCCTATATAGTAATAAATGAAAATTAATTTTGCCTGACTATTGCAAGATTTGGCATATGGTCACTGTCATTCGTCTCAAAGTATTTTGTAGCTTCTGTTGTTATTTTACCAATGAGTTGTTTAATAGTTATTTGCAGAATTTTCAAACATTTTGAAATTACCTGGTTAATTTTAGGTTTTAATTTCTTAGTTTGGACTCTAAATGTCCAGAAACATACTTTATGATCATAAATCTTGGGAATTTGTTTGGAATTCCTTTGTGGACAGCATATGATTAACTTTGAACAATGTTCCATTTTCACCTGAGTAGAATGTGTATTTTGCAGCTGTTGACTGTGTTTTCTTCTGTTATATCAATAGGGGAAATTTTTTATTGGTGGTGTTGTCTTAAATAACTTTATGGATGTTTTGTGTGCATTTTTTTGCATTTACTGAGTATTTTGCTTAAATTGTCCTATTTATTTATTTATTTATTTATTTTTTGCTTTGTCTATTTTTCCTTTTTGTACAGTCTATTAGAAAAATCTTATGAAGCTGTGTTTTTAGCTGCATACCAATTTGTAATTCTTACACCTTCTTGCTACTTATGTTTTGCTATTGCAAAAAATTTATCCCTGGCAATGTTTCTTATCTTATAGTCTATTTTTATCTGATATTAGTATGGAAACTATTGTTCGGGTCAGTGTTTATGTAGTTTATTGTACTCTTTTTAACTTTTTTTTTTTTTTTTTTTTAATATTTTTTAGGTCCACCAAACAAGCTTTTTTAATTTTTTCTCTTTCAGTGATTACTTGTTAGCTCCTCCTGGAATATAGCTTATTGTATAAAATACCTCCTGAGTTTCTTTTTCTTAAAAAAAATTATTTATTGTTGGAGATTCATTGAGGATACAAGAAACCAGGTTACACTGATTGCATTTGTTAGGTAAAGTCCCTCTTACAATCATGTCTTGCCCCTAAAAGATGTGGCACCCACCAAGACCCCACCCTTCCCTCCTTCCCTCACTGTGCTCTTCCTTTTCTCCACCGTGTCATTGTCATTAATTGTCCTCATATCAAAATTTGAGTACATAGGATTCATGCTTCTCTATTCTTGTGATGCTTTACTAAGAATAATGTGTTCCACTTCCATCCAGGTTAATACAAAGGATGAAAGTCTCCATCTTTTTAAATGTCTGAATAGTATTCCATGGTGTACATATACCACAGCCTGTTAATCCATTCCTGGATTGGTGGGCAATTAGGCTGTTTCCACATTTTGGCGATTGTAAATTGAGCTGCAATAAACAATCTAGTGCAAGTGTCCTTATGATAAAAGGATTTTTTTCCTTCTGGGTAGATGCCTTACTAATGGAATTGCAGGATCAAATGGGAGGTCTAGCTTGAGTTCTTTGAGGGTTCTCCATACTTCCTTCCAAGAAGGTTGTATTAGTTTGCAGTCCCACCAGCAGTGTAAAAGTGTTCCCTTCTCTCCACATCCATGCCAGCATCTGTAGTTTTGAGATTTTGTGATGTGGGCCATTCTCACTGGTGTTAGATGGTATCTCAGGGTGGTTTTGATTTGCATTTCTCTAATTAATAGGGATGATGAGCATTTTTTCATGTTTGTTAGCCATTTGTCTGTCTTCTTTAGAGAAGGTTCTATTCATGTCTCTTGCTCATTGATATATGGGATTATTGGCTTTTTTTCATGGAGATTAATTTGACTTCTCTATAGACCTTAGTTATCAAGCTTTGTCTGATTGAAACTATGCAAATATCATTTCCCATTGTGTAGGTTATCTATTTGCTTTGGTAGTTGTCTCCTTCGCTGTACAGAAGCTTTTCAGTTTAATTAAGTTCCCTTTGGTTATTTTTATTGTTGTTGCAATTGCCATGGCAGTCTTCTGCATGAAGTCTTCCCCCAGGCCGATATCTTTCATTGTTTTATCTATGCTTTCTTTGAGGTTTTTTTATTGTTTCATGCTTTCATTTAAGTCCTTTATCCATCTTGAATCAATTTTTGTGAGTGAAGAAAGGTGTGAATCTAGTTTCAGACTTTTACATGTGGATATTCAGTTCTCCCAGCACTATTTATTGAATAGGGAGTCTTTTCCTTAAGGTATGTTCTTGTTTGGTTTATCAAAAATTAGGTGGTTGTAAGATGTTAGGTTCTTTTCCTGGTTTTCTATTTGATTCCAAATGTCTATGTCTCTATTTTTGTGCCAGTACCATGTTGTCTTGACCACTATGGCTTTGTAGTACAGCCTAAAATCTGGTGTGCTGATGACCCCCAGCTTTGTTTTTATTACTAAGAACTGCCTTAGCTATACAGGTTTTTTTGTGGTTCCATATGAAAGGCAGAATCATTTTTTCCAAATCTTGAAAGTGCTATGTTGGTATTTTAATAGGGATGGCATTGAATAGGTAGATTGCTTTGGGAAGTATAGACATTTTAACAACATTGATTCTTCCCAGCCATGAGCATGGCATGTTTTTCCATTTGTTAATATCCTCTGCTATTTCCTTTCTTAGGATTTCATAATATTCTTTATAGAGGTCCTTCACCTTTTTTTGTAAGGTATATTCCTAGGTATTTCATTTTCTTTGAAGCTATGGTTAAAGGAATTGTGTCCTTAATTAGCCTCTTCATCTTGACTGTTATTGCCATATACAAAGGCTACTGAATTGTAGACATTTATTTTATATCCTGAGACATTACTGTATTTTTTGATGACTTCCAGGAGTCTTGTGGTTGAGTTTTTTGTGTTCTCTAAGTATAAGATCATATTGTCAGAAAGAGGGAGAGTTTGACCTCCTCTGTTCCCATTTGGATGCCCTGTATTTCCTTCTCTTCCCTAATTGTATTGGCTAGAACTTCCAGCACTATGTTGAATTGTAATGGTAACAGAGGACAACCTTGTCTGGTTCCAGTTCTAAGAGGAAAAGCTTTCAGTTTTACTCCATTCAGTAAAATATTAGCTGAGGGTTTGTCATAGATAGCTTCAATCGTTTCATGCCTATACTCTTTAGTGTTCTAATTAGAAAAGGATGCTGGATTTTATCGAATGCTTTTTCTGCATCTATTGAGAGGATCATATGGTCTTTGTTTTTTCTTCTGTTAATATGGTGGGTAATGTTTATGGACTCTCATATGTAACATCAGCTTTGCATCCCTGGGATGAAACCTACTTGATCATGATATATAAGCTGTAATCTATTGGCTAGGATTTTGTTGAGAATTTTTGCATCGATACTCTTTAGTGAAATGGGTTTGAAATTCTCCATTTTAGTTGTGTCTTTTCTTGGTTTTGGTAGCAGGGTGATGTTTGCTTTGAGGAATGAGCTGGGGAAGATTCCTTCCTCCTCAATTTTTTGGAATAATTTCTGCAGTACGGGAATAAGCTGTTCCTTGAAGGTTTGAAAGAATTCTGGTGTGAAGCCATTGGATCAGGGCATTTTTTTTTGTCGTTTTCTTTTTTATTGTTTCTTTAATCTCAGTGCTTGAAATTGGTCTGTTCAGGAGGTCTTTTTCTTCCTGGCTATGTCTAGGGAGAGGGTGTGATTCCAAATACTGACCCATTTCCTTCACATTGTCAAATTTCTTTTTTTTTTTTTTTTTTTTGACTGTAATTTTTTATTTTTATTTTTTTGAGACAAAGTCTTACTGTCGACCTGGTTAAGAGCCATGACATCAGAGTTCATGGTAACCTCAAATACTTGTGCTCAAGTGATTCTCTTGCCTCAGCCTCCAAGTAGTTGAAACTATAGGTGCCCACATTGTCAAATTTCTAGGCATAGAGTTTCTGGTAGTATTCAGAGATGATCTCTTGTATCTCTGTGGGATCAGTTGTTATTTCCCCTTTATCATTTCTGATTGAGGTTACTAGAAATTTTACTTTTCTATTTCTAGTTAATCTGGCCAATGGTTTATCTATTTTATTTATTTTTTTCAAAAACCCAACTCCTTGTTTCATTCATTTTTGAATGATCCTTTTGTTTTCATTTTTATTGACCTCAGATTTGATTTTGGATATTTCTTTTCTTCTGCTGGGTTTAGGCTTAGATTATTTTTCTGTTTCCAATTCCAAAAGATGGCTTATGAGTTTGTTGATGCGCTCTCTTCTTGTTTTTCAAATGTAGGCATCTAAAGCAATAAATTTTCCTCTCAGAACTGCTTTTGCAGTATCCCACAGGTTTCGGTACCTTGTGTCTTCATCGTTGTTATGCTCAAGGAAGTTAATGATTTCCTGTTTTATTTCTTCCTGCACCAAACTGTCATTCAGCAGAAGGTTATTTAATTTCTATGCCTTTATGTGGGATTGAACATTTTTGTTGGAGTTGAGTTCCAACTTTAGTGCCTTGTGGTCTGAGAAGATACAAGGTAAAATTTCAATTATTTTTGATACTGCTGAGGTTTCTTTTGTGTCCTAGGATATGATCAATTTTGGAGACTGTTCCATGGGGTGATGAGAAGAATGTATATTCTTTATCTTTGGGATGGAGTGTTCTATATACGTTTATCAGGCACAGTTGTTCTATGGTCTCATTTAAGTCCCTTTTATCTTTATTTAATTTCTGTTTAGAGGATCTGTCCAGCTCTGTAAGAGGAATGTTAAAATCTCTTGTTATGATGATCTTCTTGCTTGAAAAGTTTCATTAGAGAAGTCTACAGTCAC
This sequence comes from Loris lydekkerianus, assembly GCA_963574355.1. Lineage (NCBI taxonomy): Eukaryota > Metazoa > Chordata > Mammalia > Primates > Lorisidae > Loris > Loris lydekkerianus. Next base: position 8,678 of record CAUYPK010089051.1, read on the forward strand.
TCTCATGGATTTGCCCATATAGGTCAACTGGCGCTTACTCCTTGTACCTTGAAGAATTGTTTCCTTTGTCTTGACTTTGGACAGGTTCATCACAATGTGTCTTGAAGAAGCTCTGTTAGAGTTGAGGCAACCTGAGGTCTGATATCCCTCTGAAAGGAGTGTGTCAGAGTCTTTGGTGATATTTGGGAAATTTTCATTTATAATATTCTCTAGTATGGCTTCCATTCTCTTGGGGCATTCTTCTTCCCCTTCTGGGATACCTATCACTCATATGTTTGAATGCTTCATAAAGTCCCATAATTCTGTCAGTGAATGTTCTGCTTTCTCTCTCTTCTTTTCTGCCTCTTTAACTATCTGAATTATTTCAAGAGCTTTGTCCTCTACCTCTGAGATTCTGTCTTCTGCATGGTCTAATCTGTTGTTGATACTTTCTATTGCATCTTTAAGTTCACTAATTGACTGCTTCAGTTCCTTCAGCTGTGCTATATCCTTTCTATATTCTTCATATTGTTCATCTCTTTTTTGGTTCTGTTTTTGGATTTTCTTTTTTTTATTTTCCACTTTATCAGCAGTTTCCTTCATTGTTTTCATCATCTGTATTCTAAGTTCTCTTTATGTCATTTCTAACATTTTTTTATAGGTGGAATCCTCCTCAGTAGCTACCTCATAGTTCCTTGGGGGGGGGGGGAGGTTTGCTCTGGACTGGTTTTTCATGTTGCTAGGATTTTTCTGCTGATTCTTTCTCATGAGTGATTTCTTTTATCTGTTTCCTTTTCCTAATTTTCTTTTCACTTCCTCTTGCTGTTTAAGTTACTGTGCCTCTGGACTAGGGTTCTGATGAGTCCCAGTGTCCAAAAACTGGTCTCACTGTATGCCGCTGAGGGCCAAGACTGTAAGATATCTCAGTCCCTGCCTTTAGGCTGCTCAGTCACTAGATTACTTACTCCTGCCTGATCCTTGCTCTGTGAACCTGAGGGCAGAGTTTGCCAGGGCAGTTCTCTCACAATGGCTCTGTGTGGCCTACAGTCAAACACTATTAGCTACATCTGGCTCAGTGGCTCAGTATGGGGCCCTACACAATGCTTAACGTTCTCTGCCCTCTTGCCCAAGTTCTCCCAAGTTAGTTCAACTGAGTGCCAAGTCCAAACAAAACAAAACAGCTCACATGTAAGGCCTTTCCAGTTTTCAGTCGAACTGCTGCAGTACTTAAAGCTGCTGGTGGGATTAGATCGAAGGAACACATGCAACCACTTGCCAGCCCTCCACTGCTTTTGTCTTCCTTATGGGGTTCAGAAGTCTCTCTGTGACTTCCCGTCTCCTCAAAGGAATGTTTCTGGGCATATCCCACCAACCAGAGATGCCTGGAGTCTTCTCTCCCCGGTCTCACTGTGCCCAGTTGCAAGGAAGCTGTTACTCAACCGCCATCTTGCTCCTCTTCTTTTTACCTTTTTTATATCCTCTTATTTGTGATGTTTCTCTTGGGAGGCTTTTGCTATTGTGTTCAGGGGAAATCAACTCATTTACATAAAAATCAAATGAATCATCTATTTGGAGTTAATTCCATCTTCTTCCTGTGTGTTTTATGTTTATCAACATTACCTATGGTTAATGTTTATCCTGATTTACTCCCATATTTTTTTCCATTAGTGTCATTCTTTCTTGCATTTACTTTTTGTTCATTTTAGAGATTTTTCCTTCTTCCTGCAGATTAGGCCTTGAAGCTCAGTATAATAGATTGGCTGGTCATAAGATTGCTAAATATGTTTTTCATTTGGACAGAAAAAATCTTTTTATTTTTCCTTTGTTTGGGTAATATTTTTTAAATTGATATTTAATTCTGTGTTAGCATCAATTGTTATTTAGCACAGTGAAGATACGTTTCCTTTATCGTCTGGTTTTCATCACTTCTTTGAAGAAATTGTTTGTCAGTCTTGTTATTTTCTTGAATGTGATATGTCATTAATATTTTCTTTTTGCATTTGCTTTTTTATGCCATACATTTTCTGTGAATCCTTATTAAACAATTATTCTTTTAACAATTTATTCCTCATAAATCCTTTACAAATTTTTTTCGTTAAAAGATTTATTCCTCATGAAACTTAACACCCATGATTTTACAGCTTAGTATCTTTCACCTATTTTATTTTATTTATACTTTTTTGAGACAGAGCCTCAAACTATAGCCCTGGATAGAATGCAGTAGCATCACAACTCACACCAACCTCAAACTCCTAGGCTTAAGTGATTCTCTTGCCTCAGTTTCCCTAGTAGATGGAACTACAGGCACCCACCACAATGCCTGGCTATCTTTTTTTGGTTGCAGTTATCATTGTTTGGCAGGCCCCAGCTAGATTTGACCCAACAGCTCTGTGGTATGTGGCTGGTGCCTTAGTCGCTTGAACTACAGGTACCACCCCATCTTTCACCAGTTTTAGAAAACCTTCACCTGATATTTTCAAATATTTCTGTCTTCATTATTTCCTTTGTTTTCTCTTTCTGGAATTATAAATAATTAAATGTACATTTGAGTTTTGCTCTTTGTACTGCATCCTTTACATCTCTTTTCTACTATATTTTTGCATTTATAGTGTTCCTCTTTGTATTGAGTTGAATATTTTTTCTAATCTTTTGAAAAAATTTCATGATGTTTTAATTACTTTTTTAATTAAATCATAACTGTATACATTAATGCATTTATGGTGTGCAATGTGCTGATTTTATAAACAATGTGGCATGCTTACATCAAACTAGTTAACATGGCCTTTTCCTCACTTACTTAATTCTCTATTTCTAATCTATTGTTAAATCCAATAATTGAGTTCTTAATTTAAGTTATATTTTTAAGTTTTAAATCCATTATCTTGAGTTTCAAGTCTTTGTATGTACTACACTTACTTTAAAATGCTTGTTTATATCATTTGAATCCGTATTTGCTTCTATTGATCTTATTCTGTCTTCTCCTATACTTTGAGTGTCAGATTTTGCACATACAAATTTGTAAGCCTATTCAGAGTTTTTACAATATTTTGTACTTTAAGAGATAATTCCCTGTTTTTTTTGGTTGGTAGATATAGTTGGAAAAGAAAATAACCCAGAAAAACTTAGTGCTATTAAGAAATGAGATGATTCAAGTTGGGTTTGAGTGCCTTTGTGGACTACTCTGATCAGCTGCTCTCCCCTGCTCTAAGAGTAAAGCCCTGAAATGGTCTCCAATGGTCTTATTGAAAATGGACTGCTGCCCTTTGTAGACCTTAAATTTCACTTGCAAAAGAATAATAAAGGTTCACTACTAGTGGCTTTTAATGTTTAACAGAACGTTTGCAGATTTCTTTAGAGAATATAGATCAAAACAATGTAGCTCCAGGAAAAACAGAACAAAGGATATTCTCAAGTAGGTCCTGTGGGTAGATGGTTGTCTTACAAGTAAACCTGCAGAGGCACTAACAGAACTGTGCATCACTTGCCAGAAACACATTTCAAGCTCCACAGACAGGCAGACAGGAAGAAGCTCACTCTCTGTAGAGAGAGGTCCTTCTGCTCCCAGGAGAGAGAGCCCTATGTAAGTAACCTCTCATAAACTCACCTAACCCATAGAGCTGGATGTGTCCAGCACCCTCTCAGTTTGGGTGGCAGTTTTTCTATACTGTTTTGACATTTTCCTGAAACACCTTGTCCCTCAGGGTAAATGAGGAGTAGAAGGTTTTTTTTTTTCTTTTTCTTTTTTTTTTTTTTTTTTGAGGAGTGCATACTCATTTATTCTATTGAAAATACTGTTGTAGAAAACATTTTTAGTCAATATAGAAATGCCTGTTTTCTTCTTCTTTTTTTGTTTTTATTAAATCATAACTGTGTACATTAATGCAACCATTTGGTACAATGGGCTGGTTTTATATACAATTTGAAATATTTTCATCAAACTAATTCACATAGCCTTCACAGCATTTTCTTAGTTATTGTGTTCAGACATTTATATTCTACACCTAGTAAATTTCACATGTACCCTTGCAAGATGCACTGTAGGTCTGGTCCCACTAATTACCCTTCTTCCACCCATCCTCCTCTCCTTTCCACCCTTCCGTTCTTTCCTTTCCCCATATTCTTGGGCTATAATTGGGTTACAGCTTTCATATGAAAGGTATAAATTGGTTTCATAGTAGAGCTGAGTACATTGGATATTTTTTCTTCCATTCTTGAGATACTGTGCTAAGAAGACTATGTTCCAAATCCATCCATGTAAACATGAAAGAAGTAAAGTCTCCATCTTTCTTTAAGGCTGCATAATATTCCATGGTATTGAACCAGCCTTTGAGACCCTGGGATAAAACTCACTTGGTCATGTTGTATGATTTGTTTGACGTGTTGCTGGATTCTGTTTGCTAGGATCTTGTTGAATATTTTTGCATCAATGTTCATTAGTGATATTGGTCTATAATTTTATTTTCTTTTGGGTCTTTTCCTAGTTTGGAGATCAAGGTGATGTTTGCTTCATAGAATATGTTGGTTAGTATTCCTTATTTCTCTATATTTTGGAAATAGTTGATAAATATGGGTAGTAGTTCCTCTTTAATGGTGTGGTAGAATTCTGATGTGAAGCCATCTGGTCCAGAGCTTTTCTTTTTAAGGAGATTTTGTATAGTTGATGCTACTTCAGAACTTGATATAGGCATGTTCAACCTCTCCACTTCATTCTGGCTAATCTGGGAAGGTGGCATGCTTCCAAGTATTGGTCAATTTCCTTCAGATCTTCATATTTCTGAGAATAATGTTTCTTGTAACATTCATTAAGGATCTTTTTGAATTTCTGAGGAGTCTGTTATTTTGTGTTTCCCATTTCTGATTGATGAAATTAGAGATTTTACTCTTTTTTTCCTGGTTAGGTTAGCCAAAGGTTTATGTATTTTATTGACCCTTTTAACAAACCAACTTTTTGATTTATTGATCTGTTGTATAATCCTTTTGTTTTCAATTTCATTTAATTCTGCTCTAATTTCGGTTATTTCTTTTCTTCTGCTGGGTTTGAGAGTGGAATGTTCTTCCTTTTCCAGTTGCTTGAGATGTCACATTAAGTTATTAACTTCATCTCTTTCCACACTCTTGAGGAAGGCTTGCAGTGCTGTAAATGAACTGCCTTTGTATCCCAGAGGTTCTGATAATTCATGTCTTCATTATTGATTTGTTCCAACAATTTTTAAATTTCCTTCTTTATCTCATCTATGACCCAGCTATCATTCAGCATATGGTTATTTAGGTTCCATGGTTTTGTATGAGTATGAAGATTCTTGTTGTTACTGAGTTCAACTTTAATTCCATGATGGTCCAAGAAGATGCAAGGAATAATTTCTATTCTTTTAAATTTTCTGAGGTTAGACTTGTGACATAAGATGGGATCAATTTGGGGGTATGTTCCATGAGCTGATGAGAAGACTGTGTATTCAGTTTTGTTAGCATGAGCTGATGAGAAGACTGTGTATTCAGTTTTGTTAGGATGAAATTGATCTGTAGATATCTGTTAAATCCAAATGTTGAATGGTTAAGTTTATGTCTAAAATTTCTTTGCTTGCCTTCTTATTGGAGGATTTATTCAACACTGCGAAAGGAGTGTTAAGTCTCTGACAATTATGGAGCTGGAGGAAATCAAGTTGCTCATGTCTGTTAGAGTCTCTCTTATAAATTGAGGCACATTTTGGTTGGGTGCATAAATGTTAATAATTGAAATATCATCATGTTGTGTGTTACCCTTAACATTTGTGAAGTGACCATCCTTATCTTTCTTAACTTTTGTTGGTTTAAACCTATTGTATCTGCAAATAGAATTGCAACATCTGTTTGTTTCTTATTTCCATTTGCCTGAAATATAGATGACCAGCCCTTCACCCTGAGTCTATATTTATCTTTTAAGGTAAGATGAGATTCTTGTATGTGGCAGGTATCTGGCCTGAGTTTTTGTATCCAGTCAGCCGACATGTGCCTCTTTAGAGGACAATTTAAGCCATTCACATTAATTGAGACTATTTATAGGCCTGGTATAATTTTGAGTATTTCATTTTTCAAAAGTTCAGTGGATATTTTTAATCCTTTCACCACTGTGGAAGCTGGAATTTGAACAAAAGTTTCTGAGTGAGTTTACTTTTGTGGTGGAGGATTGCACTGGTCATTATGGAGGATAGGTCTGAGAATATCCTGGAGAGCTGGTTTAGTTATGGCAAATTTCTTCATGTGAATGTCAATAAAGTATTTAATTTCTCCATCATAAATGAAACTCAGTTTAGTTGGATACAGGATCCTGAGTTGAAAGTTAGTTTTTTTTTAGGAGATTAAAAGTTGATTGCCACCCTCTTCTAGCTTGAAAGGTTTCAGCAGAGAGATCTGTGGTCATTCTAACAATTCTTCCCCTTGTAGGTTATGGTTTTCTTACATCTGTCTGCTTGTAGAATTTTCTCCTTCATTTTAACTTTAGTAAAGTTAATTATGATGTGCCTAGAAGATATCTTGTTCTGGTTGAGTCATGCTGGGGTTCTGAAGCTGTCTGTTATCTGAATTTCAAAATCTCTTGGCATGTCTGGAACGTTCTCCTTCATAATCTCATGAAAAAGAGCCTCTGTGTCTTCTGAAGCCACTTCATCGCCTACAGAGATTTGTGTAAGGTGAATATTAGTTTGCTTTGAATTACCCCAGAACTTTCTGAGAGAATGATCCATTTTTACTCTCCATTCCTCTTCCTCTTTGAGAGTTTGGGAGCATTCAAAAGCTTTGTCTTCAGTATCAGAAATCCTTTCTTCTGCTTGCTCCATTCTGTTACTGAGGGATTCTACTGTATTTCTCAGATCTTTGGTGTCTGCAAATTCTTGTCTCAATCTTTCAAAATCTTTGGTGATTTTGACTTTGAATTCATTGAATTCTTGAGACAACTTTTGAAATGTGCCTTGAATTTCTAATTCCAACTTTACTTCTATTCTATTAATCTTATTTGCAATTCAAATTCTGAATTCGATTTCTGACATCCCAGCCATTTGTTTATGAATGGAATCTTCAGGTATGTCTGCCATATTGTTTTTTTGGGGGCTTGATCTACTCTGGTTATTCATGTTACCAGAGTTTTTCTGCTGATTCCGCCCCATGATTATTTTACACCATTTGCCTAGATGAGCAGATAAGGTGAAATTGGGTTGGGGGGCTCCTGAAGTAGTGATTAACCAGCCCTTTGCCCAAGAGCTGTGACTGGTGTCTGTACCTTTTCTCCTAGAGCTTTGCAAAGGACCTACACAGTGGCATGGCCTGTGACACTGGGGACTTGCTTGGTGTGGTGGGGCTAAGTGGCTTTGTCTTGTTTTCAGCTGGTCTCTGTCCTACCCTAGTGAAAAGGTTACTCTGTGTTGAAGTCTCAACTGTGGTGAAATACCAGCAATTAAGTCACCATGGCCCCCACGGGTGACAACTGGAAAAGGAAAAGCAAACCTTCCCACAGCCACACCCCCAGGGTACCACTTTGGATAGTCCTTGGTTGAGTGGTTCAGGTTAAGAGGTCCAAATAAATTGTCCCAGTCTGACCTAGTCTCAAGTGGGAGAGTTCAAATGGTCTCCAGCAACATGATAGCAGCGGTATGCTGGCCGCTTAATTATGACTCATTTGTGTGCTCTGTGGAGTCTGAAGGACCCACCCAGAAAATGAATTAGTCTGGGCAGGTTGATGCTTCCCTTCCCACCTTGCACCTCTGTCACACCCAGTCACTGGTAACCCCACAGAGCTGTGACCCAGTTTCCTCCAATGAGCAAATGCTCCAGGGGGTTGCACCTGCCTGAGTCACAGGGAGATTTATGTGTCCTCAACCAGGCCTCCGCACTCTGCCACCATCCAGCAGGGGAAGCTGAGGCCTGGCAACCTCAGGTGGTTAATGGAAGCTGGGGTGGTTCACTCAGTTCTAGCCCTGCTCCTGATTGAGTTGCTAACACTTATATTTTCACAAAATTTGTCGTTCTGTCCTGGCTATATGCTGTTTGAGTTCACAGAAACTGGGACTCAGCCCTGGTCTGTGCCACTGCCCAGAACTGGTGTGTCTATTTCCACTGCAGTCTGTGTTGTGGCAGGTATAGTTAGAACTCACAATCAGCAATCATTTCCAGCCCTGCCTGCTTGGTCCTGTCTTAGGTATGATTCCCTGGGGGACGAGTGATTCTTAGGCTCACTAAAGCAGTCGTCTGGCTGAGCCCCGCCCTGGGAGTATGCCATCTCTGCATGTGCATCTCCTATTCTCCCTACTGTGCCCTGCCCAGACATATCCTTTACTCAGGCATATCCTTTACTCACGGGGTCTGTGTTTCTGTCCCAGATCTTCCCCACCACTGTCTGCCACCGGCTTTCTCTGTTTTCCCAGGGAGGCAGGGAGCATCTGTCCAAAATATCCCCAGGGGTGTGATCCCTATTGTTCCTGCAGCTGTTGCTGCTGCACTGTGCTGTGGGGCACCAGTTCTCCCTGTCCCACACAGTTCCTTCAGTCTGCCATCTTCTCCCTACTCCTGTGCTGCAGAATTAGCACAGACCTGCAACAGCCTATGCCCTGCCCACACCTGTGGAGAAAATGCCCAAGAATCTGGACTCCATAGGGGGCAGGCCTCCAGACGTCGGGGTGAGAGTGGAGGGGAGTGCTGGAAGTTCAGAATTGCAGGTAGAGAATATATACAGTTTTATACAGTTTTATGCCTGGAAGGAGAGTGCCATGGCACTGTAGTAGGGGAAGGAGGTCTGGTTTTTAGAGGATCTCTCTCGTGGGATAAAATAGGAGGATGTTTAAACTCTGCTTGCTTGTTTGTAGAATGTATACTGCAAGCTGTTCTCATGGGGGAAAGGACTCCCATCCTCTTGGTGATGGATTTTGTACCTATTATTTGTATCCTTGGGGTTGAAGCTTGCCTTAGTAGGGTTGATGTGTCTTCTTCAATCTTTTCTCTTGGCTCAGCTCCAAAAATCAGATTACTTGCTAAACTTCTGTCCTTTAACTCTCCTTGTGGATGGAAACCTCTGTGGAAAGCTGGCTCCAGTTGGCCATCTTGCTCTGCCCCTCAGGAGTAGAAGCTTTTACATAGCTTTTCAGATTTTGTTTGTGGGTTTTAGAATTATTCCACATCTTTAAAGAAAAAATAACCCAAATGCAGAGCTTAGTTTTCTGGGTTTTGATCAAATATTGGTTCCACAGATCCTTTGTTCTTCATTGGTTGTTTTTCTTTTTTTGAGACAGAGTCTCACTGTGTAATTCTGGGTAGAGTGCTGTGACGTCACAGCTCACAGCAACCTCAAACTCTTGGGCTTAAGCAATTCTATTGCCTCAGTCTCTCAAGTATCTGGGACTACAGGTGCCCACCACAACACCTGGCTATTTTTTGGTTGTAGTTGTTATTGTTGGTTTAGCAGGCCCAGGCCAGGCTCAAATCGCCAGCTTCAGTGTACATGGCCAGCATGCTACTCATTGAGCTATGGGAACAGAGCCTCTTTGTTGATTTTTAAAATGCTTTTGAGCACATGTACTTTACATCTTTCTAGTACTCCTGTTTGTTCTTATTTGTAGATTTGGTATACAAGAAGTCGTTTTTGTATATCTATCTTTAACTTTCTAGTTTGGCAATAGATATATGTTATAGAGAGTTATCACGGACTATGGCAAATTTCATAGCAACATTTACATTATTTAATATTTTCAATGTATTTTCTATTAGAGTAAAAGAATTCAGATTCTGGGCTTTTGTAGGCATGATCTGATGCACCAGACATTCATGACTCATTCACATAAGCAGACAACAGTAGTTTCTCAGAATTCATGTGGAAGGAACATAGAGAATGATTCTTTTTTTTTTTTTTTTTTTTTGCAGTTTTTGGATGGGGCTGGGTTTAAACTACCACCTCTGGCATATGGGGCCAGCACCCTACTCCTTTGAGCCACAGACACCACCCCCATAGACAATGATTCTTTATGCATATATTAGTTCTTCTACTTGGAGTAATAATTTAATTAATGGTTACTTTGAGCATACTAGATAGTTCTTCCAAATTAAAATATGTTTGTGTACCTCTTCACAGTTGCCAATATGAGAGGCACAGTGCTTAGGTGTGTTATTTATCTCTTGGAAATAATACAATAGGAAATCTGGGTTGCTGAATTCCATCTATTATTTGGTAAATTGAAAATGGCCAACTTTTAATGGAGCCCAGCACATGACAAAGATTTTGTTTGTTCAGATAGGTATTTATGTGACTCTTTATTGAAATCTCTCATCCAATATTTAACTAAATATATGATAAAATAAAAATGCTCAATGGAGCCAATTACAAGCCAAGTTAAGAAGAAAATAACAGTGGAAGCTTTTAGGGGCTATTCCTCTGATGGAAAATGAGGACTTTTTTTCTTGTCAAAGCAGTCATTAAATGGGTAATGGACAACAATTAAGGAATTTAATTAGTGGACTACGTATGGTTATAGTTAGTTACATTCAGGCCTTGATCTTGAGTGTAGAGCCTCTACTACAATCTAAAACTGTAGAACTATGATTTCTTATCTTTTAGAGAATTAGAATATCAATTTTATCTCTAGGGCTCTCTGAGCTTCAGGAATTCTGGGGCAGAAACTTTCTAATAGAGTACAGACCTCCTTCATGGTAAGGTTGGGTAAGGAGATCGAGGAAGATTTTCCTTTTCATTATGCTATAAATATTGTTTGCCTTTTCTAAATATTTTATTGCATGAAACTGATAATTTATTATTTAATTTCCTTTATAATTCTTCTTTTCCTATTACAGGCTTTTAACTAAGCTTGACATTTAGCTTTTTCATGGGCTCTATATTTTTCTCTAGGGATTGTTCCAGGTAAGTCAACTGTTCAGAGTGATTAGCTGATTTGAGTTTGTTCCAACTATTCTAATTAACTCATCTGTAATGAATTCCAGTCTCTCTGATTTCTAGTAATGATGTAAAAATTTATAAATTTTGTCTGCACATATATATGGAAGAATTATTTTCCTTATAAAATAGCCCAAGATATTTTTGAAAGTCAATTTTCTCCCCAGGCTGGAGTATGTGCTCAGGTGGTATCTAATCCTCTAGGTGTTATGTTTTCTTCTTATATTCATCAGTGCTTGTAGACATTTGTAATTTTCTGTGATAATATTGAGGGGACCCAGGGAGATGCTTTCAATTAGAAAAGTGGTGGTCATAGGAATATGGCATTTGAGTGACTGAACCTGAGGAGTTCTTCTTCTACTTTTGAGAAAGCTCTGTTATTGGCTTAACCAAGAAGGAAGATTCCAGCATTTTTCTGGTTAGATATAGAACTTAGTAGTTAGGCGTATGAATGTTATAGTGAATCCTCAATGGAAGTTAGATACATTTTAGTTGCTACAAAATAATTAACAGAGCAGAGAAAAACTGAAGTAACAAAGTTTAATGTTGCTTAATTTCTTTTTTATTTGTGCTAAAAAATATTGGGCCTGACCATGTTAATTTCTACTGGTTAGGTCAGTTTTTACATAGTCTTGCAAACCTAGCATTTTTGTTTTTCTGTGAAGAAATTTTTCCAGCAGGTGAGAATAATTCAACAACATCTGTACAGTAAATGTTGACATTATGTTTAAATGTCTTTATACTCAGACATGCACTTTAGATGTTTGCCACCTCTCTCAAAGACGGAGATAACGGGAAATCTGTGTGGAAATGTAAAGACTGTAGCCACTTGGATCTGTTCCTAGATTTAGTGATCATCCACACATTATCATGGGCTCTGTGATCACACTTGATGGATGAGGTTGGTACAGTTACATTCAGTAAAAGAAACATTGACTTTTAAGGACCATGGACAAGACCCCAGATGTTAGTTATTGAAACAACTGGTAAGAGTTGCTCATTAATAATTCCTGTAATGTGCTGCAATATAGCTAGCATCTTAAATATCATGTTTTCATTGGAGAAAAATTTTAATTGAAAAAATTAAGCTAGAAAAACACAGAAGTTACTCAGAATGTGCAAAATACATTTGGTATTATATTCAGCCTGATAGATATTTATTTTCCATTTTGTCAGTTAACAAGAGTAATATGTTACATGTATCACAAATCAACCAATGGACTTCTAATCTCATGTTATGGGATATTATATTTTACATTATAATTATTTTTTGATATTTGTATTAGAAATTTGAAATTGGGTATTATATCATGCATGTTTGTGCTTAAAGGAACAAATACCTATTATGTTCTCAAAGCATCATGTGTCTTTTTATATATGAACATAAAAATTATCCCAGCAAACATTTTAGGATGATATTTCAGCAGAAACATTTGGACATTACCTTGTCTGCTGACATGGAAAGATTTATAAGACTGTCGTTTAAAAATATTATAGAGGCTTGTTGTTCTTATAAGAGTTTATCGTTTAAAAATGTCATGTTTTTAAGAAAAACATTAAATGATTTTTCTTCTTGAAAAGTGTTAATATAGTGTTTTAAATGGAAGCCCTAGTAATACTATCTTAAAGTATTAGTCTTAATGACTTTAAATAGACAAAGGGATAGTTTATATACCCTAACTTATAGCTAAATAGTTAAACTGCCCAATAGAAGATTTATCCTGGTGAACTTTATCATTGATGACTAAAGGTAGAAAAGGCACTAAACTTTGCAGATAGTCATGTGAGGGGAAAAAAGAATTGGTTTTAGACGACTTTATACCCTTACATTGTTCAACAGTTATGCTTTCATTGGTCTATTGCCTCAACAGTGACAGAACTGCTGAATTATGTGAATGAGATGTGTAGAATATTCATCACAGCTGGCTTCTAGTGAC
>CAUYPK010089053.1:0-82641 GCA_963574355.1 Loris lydekkerianus
CAGCAAAGAATCCTGGCCTGCACAAGCCAAGAAGCCAAGATCAGTCGGACACAGGCACAGACAATAGAGAGAGGACGTGCTGGCTGCTGGACCCTGCCACCTCCCCCTTCTCCCCGCCACCTGCACCCAGAGGATGAGCCCGGCCTTCAGGGCCATGGACATGGAGCCCCGTGCCAAGGGCATCCTGCTGGAGCCCTTTGTCCACCAGGTCGGGGGGCACTCGTGTGTGCTCCGCTTCAATGAGACAACCCTGTGCAAGCCCCTCGTCCCAAGGGAACATCAGTTCTACGAGACCCTCCCAGCTGAGATGCGCAAATTCACTCCCCAGTACAAAGGTGAGCCCCCAGCAGCAGGAGATGTCTCCAGCGCCTGGCCAGGAGATGGGAGGGATTTTAGTCACAGAAGGCCCTGGCAGCCATCCTTGGAGCCCTCACCCCCTCCCATGCTTTCCCTCCTCCTCCTCTTGGCCCTCAGCCCAGCACCTCACCCTGAGTTTTCAAGCCTTGGTAAGATTGCTTGATTTTTATTGTGTGTTTGTATAGATTTGAGGGGTTTTTTGGTGGAAGTGTAGTTGTATTTAGGTATTTCTTGATAACAGTAACCCATAGTCCCCCCCCCCCCAGTGGGGGGAACAGTGGGGGAAGACTTTATCCAGAATACTTTCGGTCTGCTTTTTGTCCTTCAGGAAACCAGAAGCCCTGGGTGATTAGGTAGGCTGGGAGCAGGGTTGAGTCAGATGAAGTGCCAAAGTGGGAGGCCTGTGTTGATTAGTTGAATCCCTTTGCTATTACAGAATGCCCCCAAAATTTCTATGTGAAGGCAACTCTTTGATTCACATATGGTGACTTTTCTTTCTTTTTATAATGTATTTTTTGGGGGACATCAGGAGCCACCAGGATAGTGTGGTCTTTCCTGGGGAGGGGGAATCTTTAATAAATCAAAGAAGAACCCATTAAAGAAATGAATTTTGAATGTGTATTGCCTGGATTATACAAAAGACTCTAGGACAGTGGTTCTCAACCTTCCTAATGCCCTAACCCTTTAATACAGTTCCCTGTGGGTGGCAAGCCACAGGTTGAGAACTGCTGCTCTAGGACAATTTAAGTTCTTCTGGGACTGTTGAAACGTTTTTAAAGATAGAATGTACTGGATGCCTCTCTCTGTACTCTGAATATGCATGTTATGTTGGGGTGTGGGTGGGGGAGTTGGGGCCCTCACTTGGTCCTTCTCTGTTGTTTTTTCCAGGACAAAGCCAAAGGCCCCTTAGCTGGCCGCCATGCCCCCTTTTTTCCCCATGGTCCTTTATCCCATGGCCACAGGGATGTGTGGTCCCCTGAATTCCCCACCCAGGCTTCTCTGCACCCAGAGCCGGGGGCCACCTCAGAAGTGTCATCTCTCTCTCTGAGCACGCATTCCCCTGCAGCAAGCGAGCGGGCGGGCAGCAAGGACTGAGCAGATTGAGTGATCCTGGGGCAGAGAGGCCTGGGAGGAAAGGTGTTCAGCCAGTCGTTTGTAAGGCGCTCGTCGGCACCTGCTGAAATGTTCCCACCTGACAGCCCCCTTCTCAAAAGACTGTCTGATTACACATGGCAGGTTCTAGAGACTCAAGGGGGAGAGCTGCTTTCAAGGCCACCACATGTCTGTGCTCCCTGCCCAACCATATCTGCCTTGTGTTTATTTTGTTCCTTTGTGATATGAGACTGCAAAGACCAATAAAAACATATTTCAGAAGAACAAAAGGCTTGGGGCTCCCACCCATGTGGGAGCATTGTGGGAAGCCTTTGCTAGGGTGTCTGTTGTGCTGTGTGGTTTGTTTTGTTTGCCCCTTTATTTTGCTCTGCTTACCCAGTTTTCCCTTACCCTTGAATGCTTCTTACCCTCAGGCAAACCTATGTTTCCTGGTCTTTAGGCTCTGCTTTCAAGCAAGTGTTGAGGCTGTCAAGAGTTTCTCTTTAGGGCATTAAAAATTCCCACAAGATACAAAGAGCAATGTTTTAAGTTTCTCAGGATTAGAAGAGTTAACATAAAAATTAATAAACATTTTCAATGATGGAAAAATGTGTCTTGTAATTCTTTGGCTCTTGCCTTGTTGAGTGCATTAGAGAGGAAGACTCTCAGCCATGTTTGCTCCCTAATCGCTTGTCTTGTATGGTGTCATCTTTTCTAGCTGTTTTGATATTTGTTAAGTTTGCAGATGAGTTTGGGGCCTCTGGCAACATAGAGACTAAGGAACAGGGTAAGAAAAAAACAAACGTTACAATCATGTTACTTAGAACGCATCTTCTTGTGGAATTAAAAGTTCTTTGTGCCCCTCACCCCTCCTTTTCCAGGTGTTGTGTCTGTGCGCTTTGAAGAAGATGAAGACAGGAATTTGTGTTTAATAGCATATCCATTAAAGGGGGACCATGGAACTGTGGACATGGTAGATAATTCAGATTGTGAACCAAAAAGTAAGCTCCTAAGGTGGACAAACAAAAAACATCATGTTCTAGAAACGGAAAAGACTCCCAAGGACTGGGTGCGCCAGCACCGGAAAGAGGAGAAGATGAAGAGGTGAGTACAGACACTGGGTTCTGTGAGACAGAAAGGAAGTATTGAGGGTATTGGTTGTATCCTACTTCCCTGGAGCTAAGGACTCATGATGGACTTAGCAGGTGCCTTGTCACCTAGCAGCCAGTTGCCCACATGGCCAACTTCTCTTTAATTGACTCTGGGTTGATTATACTATTTTGAATAAACAGTTGCAATGGCAGCTGTAAAAGAAGATTCACTCTTTCCACAACTGCTGTGTGCTAAGCCATATCCTTTGTCCTGGGGATGTAGCAGTGACCATGACAGGAGCCATCCTTTGACCTTGAGTTGGTTACTGATTGGGACAAAATGTTGTGGTCATTGATGTTGGGCATCCCCAAATGCCCAGGATCCCCTGTGCAGGGCCTTCCAAGTCTTGCATCTTGGCAGCGCTTATGAAAATTATACAAATTATATAAATTAAAGTATGTTTAAAATAACTGGGAGAGGGGGGATGGAGGGAGGAAGGGTAATTGGTGGGACCATACCTACGGTGCATCTTACAAGGGTACATGTGAAACTTAGTAAATGTAGAATATAAATGTCTTAACACAGTAACTAAGAAGATGCCATGAAGGCTATGTTAACCAGTTTGATGAAAATATTTCAAATTGCATATAAAACCAGCACATTGTACACCATGACTGCATTAATGTACACAGCTATGATTTAATAAATAAATAAAATAACTAGTAGGCTTGATGCCTATAGCACAGTTGTTACGGCGCCAGCCACATACACAAGGGTGGTGGGTTCGAACTCAGCCAAGGCTAGCTAAAAAAGAAAAAAAAACACAACAACGACTGCAATAAAACATAGCTAGGCATTGTGGTGGGCATCTGTAATCCCAGCTACTTGGGAGGCTGAGGCAGGAGAATTGCTTGAGCCCAAGAGTTGGAGGTTGCTGTGAGCTGTAACGCCACAGCATTCTACCAAGAGCGACATAGTGAGACTCTGTCTCAAAAAAAATAAAATAAGTAGGTTGACCTGTTCCTCAGAATTTCAGTTTATATTTTCCCAGTCTCTAGCATTTGGAGTCGTGGAACCTGGATGTAACAGAAACCTGGAGGTGGTACTAAGAGGGCAGTGGAAGCTGCCTATTTGCAGGGAGTGGGGAACAAGGGACTTGTTGCATCTTCGGTTCTCTTTGCTGTAGGAAACAGTGGCAGGCTGGCCCCTTAATTTTCTTTCTTTTATTTTTTATTTTTTTGTAGAGACCAAGAGTCTCACTTTGTCGCCCTTGGTAGAGTGCTATGGCATCACGGCTCACAGCAACCTCAAACTCCTGAGCTTAGGCGATTTTCTTGCCTCAGCCTCCCAAGTAGCTGGGACTGCAGGCGTCTTTTTATTTATTTATTTATTTATTTTAGACAGAATCTCACATTCTTGCCCTGGGTAGACTGCTGTGGCATCAGCGTAGCTCACACCAACGTCAAACTCTTGGGCTCAAGCAATCCTTTTTTCTTAGCCTCCTGAGTAGGTGGGACTATAGGTGCTTGCCACAACGCTTGGCTAGTTTTTTCTTATTTTAGTAGAGGCAGGGGTCTTGCTCTTGCTCAGGCTGGTTCACTCCTGAGCTCACTCAAGCAGTCCACCCACCTCAACTTCCCACAGTGCTACTGGCATGAACCACTACACCTGGCCTTCCTTTTTTTTAAATAAAAAAGATATAATTTCTTGAGGTATAATTACACTTATGATAAAATGCACCCATTTGAAGTCTTCACTCAGTTTTGACAGATTTGTGCACTGAAACACCACCACATTAAGATATCAGACTTTCCATTATTCCAGAAAGTTTTTTTTTTTTTTTGGCTGGGGCTGGGTTTGAACCCTCTACTTCCGGTATATGGGGCTGGCACCCTACTCCTTGAGCCACAGGCGCCCCACCCCCCAAAAGTTCTTTTGTGCCTCTTTTGTCTTGAATTTTGATAAGACAATTAATTTACGGGGTCCTTGTCTCTTTGTAGCCATAAGTTAGAAGAAGAATTTGAGTGGCTAAAGAAATCAGAAGTTTTATACTACAGTGTAGAGAAAAAGGGGAATATGAGTTCCCAACTTAAACACTACAACCCTTGGAGCATGAAATGTCACCAGCAACAGTTACAGAGAATGAAGGAGAATGCAAAGCATCGCAACCAGTACAGTATCCTTTGTTTGTGGGCATCTTTACCTTCCCTGGGGGAAGGGGATGGGAAGTGAGGAAAGAACTTATAGCTCAGAGAAAAAAGTTTGGTTTTTATAGTTATGGTTAAGTTTCCACTACTGAGGTTGTGCCAAGATAACCTGTGTGATAACTGAGTAAATATTGCCTCCCTCAGGGCTAAGGACTAGCCTGGGGGTACAGTTGTGGGAAGTGGGGGGGATAGTGGGTTTCTGCAGATGAGGGGCCAACTTGCATCAGGATGGGCTTTACCCTAGGTAACCTAGAGGAAAAGGGCAGGGGCTGGTCCCTGTTTTCAGACTTCCTCAGAAGCCTCCAAACAGTGCTTATTCTGCCACAGACCAAGGGATTGGAAGTAGGTGAGGAAGCTGACCTTTCAGTCCTGGTTCACCAGACTGGCACATGAGCTATGCATGAGGAAAGCACCAAGACCTTTTATTTTTAATTTCTATTAAGAAAAACATGTTAAAAATAGAATAATACATTGAACCCCTAAGTACTGGTTACCCAGATTTAGCATGAATCTTTCAGGGAAGATATTGTACTTCTCCATTGGGAAACAGTATTTAGTTGTTATTCTGTTTTGGATCATCATTGTCTTAAATCCATTATTTTCCGTTATGTGATTTTATAATTTTGTCATTCTTTCTTCATTAGTTGGAATCCTTCTATAAAGAGCAACTTGTCCTCATCAACTGTATGCTTGTCCTGAAGTATAGTTTATTTTATTTTTTGAGACAGTCTTACTTTGTCACCCTTGGTAGAAGGCTGTGGTGTTGTGGCTCACAGCACCCTCAAACTTTTAGGCTTAAGCAATCCTCTTGCCTTAGCCTCCCGAGTAGCTGACACTACAGGCATCCACCACAGCACTCATCTGTTTTTTAGAGATGGGATCTCTCTCTTGCTCAGGCTGGTCTCAAACTTATGAACTTAAGTGATCTGCCAGAGTGCTAGGATTACAGGAATGAGCCACTGCACCTGGCCCCGAAGTATAGTTTATATAGAAAAGGTTAAATATTTATTTTCCTTTACTTACTAATTAGAATGAGTAGGTTCCCTGACATCTTCAGATGTGAGATAGGCTTTTGAGTCCCCAATCCTGGTAGTCTGTGATGGTTGTCTTGCTTTCTGGTATGGAAAAATGGTCCAAAGCCATCCATGTATATTTCCTGTCCCACATGTGTGAATTCAAACCACTTCTCTAAAGCAAAGAGCAGTAAACCTTTCGGGTAAAGGGCCACAGAGGTTTTGTAGGCCACAGAGTCTGTGTCACAGCTGTGCCATTGTATCATGAAAACAGCCATAGATGATACTAGAGTGTGGCTGTGCTTAAAAACTTTATTTACTGGCTCAGCATCTGTAGCTTAGTGGTTAGTGTACCGGCCACATACATCAGGGCTGGCAGGTTCAAACCCGGCCTGGCCCTGCTAAACAACGACAACAAAAAAATAGCCCGTCATTGCAGTGGGTGCCTCAGTCCCAGCTATTTGGGAGGCTGAGGCAAGAGAATCACTTCAGCACAAAGAGTTTGAGGTTGCTATGAGCTGTGATGCCATTGTACTCTACCGAGGATGACATAGTAAGACTGTCTCAAATATATATATATTTATATTTACAATCATTGCGATTGAATTTTATTTAATTTTCATGCAACATAAAATATTTTATATGTATATGTTTATCTCTGAAAAATACAGAAACCATTACTAGCTTTTAGGCTGTAAAATAGCGACGCATTGGTTCCTTTTAATGGGAAATGGTGAAACAACAGTGCGCTTTAGGGGCACTTGTTACTCCTGACCACTGTTAGTAAACCCTTTCAGTGTATACTGCTAAGAAATGGACATTTATCTTTTTATTTATTTATTTATTTATTTATTTTATTTTTATTATTATTTTTTTTTTTTGTAGATAAAAAGTCTCACTTTACCACCCTTGGTAGAGTGCCATGACGTCACAGGACTCACAGCAACCTCCAGCTCTTGGGCTTAGGCGATTCTCCTGCCTCAGCCTCCAGAGCAGCTGGGACTATAGGCACCCACCACAACGCCCGGCTATTTTTTTGTTGGTTTGGCCGGGGCTGGGTTTGAACCCACCACCCTCCATGTATAGGACCAGCGCCCCATTCACTGAGCCACAGGCGCCACCCTATTTATTTATTTTTTGAGACAGAGTTTCACTTTGTCGCCCCTGGTAGAGTGCTATGGCGTCATAGTTCATAGCAACCTCAGACGCCTGGGCTCAAGTGATTCTCTTGTCTCAGCCTTCCAAGAAGCTGGGAGTATAGGTACCTGCCACAGCGCCTGGCTATTTTTTACAGACAGGGTTTCATTCTGTCTCAGTCTGGTCTCAAACTCGTGAGCTCAAGTGATCCACCTGCCTTGGCCTCCCAGAGTGCTGGGATTACTGGCATGAGCCACTGCACCTAGCCTATCTTATTTATTTATTTGCAGTTTTTAACCGGGGCTGGGTTTGAACCCTCCAGCTCCGGCATATGGGGCCAGTGCCCTACTCCTTTGAGCCACAGGCACTGCGCCCTATCTTATTTATTTTTGAGAATGGGTCTCACTCTGTCACCTAGGCTGGGGTGTGGTAGTGCAATCAAAGCAGATTATTTGAGGACTGTTTTGCTTTTCTATGGTGTCAGATATTGCAAAAAAGTATGCATAGACCTTTGTGTGTGTGTGTGTGTCTGTTAGTGTTTATGTATTTAATGTGTGGCCCAAGATAACTCTTTATCTTCTGGTGTGCAGTAGAAAAATAAAAAGGTTGGACACCCTTTCCTGCTGCCTCAGCTTTCTGAGTAGCTGACACTACAGGTGTGCACTAGCACACTTGGCTAATTTTTATTTTTTATTTTTTTGCAGTTTTTGGCCAGGGCCAGGTATATGCACCTCCGGTATATGGGGCTGGCACCCTACTCCTTTGAGCCACAGGTGCCACCCACACTTAGCTAACTTTTAAATGCTTTGTAGGGACATGGTCTCAATATGTTGCCTGGGCTGGTCTTAAACTCTTGGCCTCAGCCTCCCAAAATGTTGGAATTACAGGCATGAACCACTGCATCTGGTTGATAAACATTAAAGAAAAAAGTATTTTCATGAGTTTATCCTGATATTTCCAATTCACATTTAAGGCTATAGGATTTACTGATCGTACTTGATGTTTAGTTTGTAACTTGAGGATTTTCTATTGTTGAACACTGGATCTATACCTACCTGAGTTCAGGAAGTAGAGTGAGGTGCCCAACACTGGGAGAGCCTAGGCCCTGTTGAATGAAAATGAAGGCTGCTGTCATTCCAGTTCCCTGACAAAGAATAGGTACCTCTTAGCTCTCTAGTTGGCTCTGAGCTCCCTGTGTGGGAGATGGAGAGGAATAATGGAGTCTGCCATAGGCTCAGGCTTCTCTGGGTTACTATGTCCAGGCACTGTCTCCTGGGAGTGCCAAGGCCCCATGCAGTAGCACTTCCTCTTGGGAGTATTGTTCTTAACAACTCAGAATTTATCTTACTGGAGAATCTGACTTCCCGCTATGAGGTGCCTTGTGTCCTTGACCTCAAGATGGGCACACGCCAACATGGTGACGATGCTTCAGAGGAGAAGGCAGCCAACCAGATCCGAAAATGTCAGCAGAGCACATCTGCGGTCATTGGCGTGCGTGTGTGTGGCATGCAGGTGAGGGGTGTGCTAATGCTTGGCAGTGGCTGTTTAGAGCATCCAGTGACTGCCACTTCCCTGCCCTGGCATGGTCCTCTTTGCTTAGAAGAATCCATATTTGACCCTACATGAATCTGTTGCTTTCTGGTTACAAAGATGGCATGCATATCTGGGTGATCCCCTCTGAGGTTGACCTGGCTGGCTGAGACCAGAGTCTGCACAGGAATAGATAGGAAGGCAAAAGGGTTAGGTCTTCTCCATGGACCCAAATGCTGAGCAGGGGTGTGGGGCGCACCACCATACCCAGATTGGATGGCTGCCTTCAAGGTAGGGGCTGATCAGAGAGGACAGTGGCTCATGTATGACCAGTATACTTGATAAGTTAAAGGATCTGATCTGGGCTGTCACATTGCACCACCCCCTGATGTGCAGGCTTGAAGTGGCCCTCAGCTCCTGACCTGCTGGTTTCTTTCCCACAGGTATACCAGGCAGCCAGTGGACAGCTCATGTTCATGAATAAGTACCATGGGCGGAAGCTGTCAGTGCAGGGCTTCAAGGAGGCACTTTTCCAGTTTTTCCACAATGGGCGCTACCTGCGCCGTGAACTCCTGAGCCCTGTGCTCAAGAAGCTGGCTGAGCTCAAAACTGTGTTAGAACGACAGGAGTCCTACCGCTTCTACTCAAGCTCTCTGCTAGTCATCTATGATGGCAAGGAACGGCCTGAAGTGGCCCTGGACTCAGATGCTGAGGACTTGGAAGACCTTTCAGAGGAGTCAGCAGATGAGTCTGCTGGTGCCTATGCCTTCAAGCCCATTGGTGCCAGCTCAGTAGATGTGCGCATGATTGACTTTGCGCATACCACCTGTAGGCTGTATGGCGAGGACACTGTGGTACATGAGGGCCAAGATGCTGGCTATATCTTTGGGCTTCAGAGCCTGATAGACATTGTCACAGAGATAAGTGAGGAGAGTGGGGAGTGAGCTTGCTGTCTCTTCCAGTACCTGAGAGACTCTGTGTCCCAGGCACAGCTGTGCTGCGTCAGGGAGGAGGTCAGTATGGCCAGGGTTGTTGGCCCCTGCAGCCTGGAGCTGATGTGCAGTGGCCTCTGTGAGCCCAGGCCTGAGCCAGCCCCAGCTGCACTTCGAATCTTTATTTATTTTATTTTAACTATTTCTTCAACATTCCATGTTTGATGATGCAAATACCTCTTTTCTTCCTTGAGTGTATATGTTCTAATATAAATCTTGTTTATTGTACACAGTGCTGCTGTCATTCTTTCAGGGACACACAACCCCTGCTCCTAACCTTCAAAAGTCTCAATATGTGCTCTGATTTCCTCTCAGGCCCACAATATTCTCCTGGCCACTGCTTCCACGCCGTGGATCTGTCCTACAGTCATCACAGCCTCTTGGCTTGCTCAGTCCCCCAACCTAGCACCCTGAGATCACCCAAAAAGGATCCCCCACCCCCAATACATACCTTAGGGTCCTTCCGGGATCTGTATTGGCCAAGTGCCTAGCACCTCCATTCAAAAACTAAACTATACACAGGTTTTCCCATGGCCCTGTTAGACAAAACTTTGGGTCCAGCTTTTGATCCCTCTTGTGCCCCAGCAGCTAGTTGGCTGAACATTTTGATGTCAGATGTCCTGGGGCCAATACTATAGCTTCAAGTAGCTGCTAAATTCAAGCCTGTTGGTATCCCGGGGCTCTGTGGTAAATGGCTCAGGTGGTAGAGGGCTGAATGAAAAGCAATGTTCTGGCAGGGTAGTCCTCTTGAACACCTAAAGACACCACCTGTCGTGATTCCTACCCAGCCCTAGGCCACACTACAATTTTATACTCAACCTTCATGGAAGTCCCAGCTAGCACATCTGAGAAGTACTACAGCTGTGTGCCAGGAGGTCTTTCTGGAAGGAAGAGTGGCTAAGGAAGATCTTGAACTGTAGAGCCAGACCTGGTGCAGAGAAAGTAAGGTCTACATGTTCAGATTCTAGCAACTATACCCCTCACCTGAACCTCCCAGTACCTACCTCCTCCCCAAGGCCCACTGGGCCTATGTATTTATGGCTAAAAACTGGTCAACTGCATACACTGGCCTAGTTGTAATCATAGCCCTTGCTCCCTGGGCTCAGGGTTCCTGTGGAGAGTGTGTGGCTCCATGACCCTCCCTCCCAGGCCCTCTTCCCTGGTCGCCCCCAGGCACTACTACAAGGATTTCAAAATCTGGTGGTCTGGACTAACTGGAAAGTTGGTTGAGTCAAACATGCTCTTAAAGCCACTTGGTAACCTACTTCCTACCCTCTGCCAGCCTGTATGCTCTCAGAAAAGGGCATCAGAAATAATTAACAGCAAGATGATAGCGACTGATGGGGTGGGAGTTAGACAACCTTATGCAAACATCCAAGACAGGGAAAAAAAGCCAAGGCTGAGGCGGGGGAAGGGGTGAGTGTGGAGAGCAAATAAGGGGCGACTTCGGCAAAGGAAATCCGCTGTGCTGGTTTCTGCTTCCTATTGCTTCCCCTACATTCTGACCCTGCCAGGCCACACACACTTGCACATTGGCTACCACTGGCACAGTACAGTGGTGTTGTGGACCCTAGACCACTCCAAGGAAATCTGGCCCCTGCAGAGGCTTTCAAGTGTCAGATTAGCGGGATCCAACAATGAGACCGCCCTCTCGGTCGCCAATTTTATTACTAGGTCGGGACCCGCTCCCACGGAGAACCGGTGGCGTACGGGCTACGAGCGCGGTGCACCTTCCTCGGCAGGCAGAACTCGCAGCACTCGCACCTGCAGCACTGGAACTTGAACGGGGAAAGGAAGTGGAGGGCCGGGCAGGGTAAGCTGAGGCTGGAGTAAAGGGCACGAGTCGGAGAGAGAGGTCCGAGCCAGAGTAGCGATTAACTCTCCAAGACCGCCCCTCAGCGTCTCTAGGGTCCGCGTCGTGGGGCGCGGCGCCGCTTGCGTGGGCCTACAGGCTCCGGGGCGGGGCTTCGGCAGGAGTGCGCGCGCAGGCGTGGTGTGTCACGGGGCGGGGCGAGCGTTTTGCAGAGTTCTCGGCCTGTTGTCCAGGCTCTGCAGACCCTGCTGCCTGTTTTGCAACTCCCGGCCCAGCCCAGCTTCATGTACCGCGCGCTGTACGCTTTCCGCTCGGCGGAGCCCAATGCACTGGCATTCGCTGCGGGCGAGACCTTCCTGGTGCTGGAGCGCAGCAGTGCGCACTGGTGGCTGGCGGCGCGAGCGCGCAGTGGAGAGACCGGCTACGTGCCGCCCGCCTACCTGTGCCGCCTGCAGGTGAGTGTGCCCCTTCCGACCTGGCCTCCGTGGCCCTTGGCACTAGACGCTTTCACAAGCACATACAGCAAACCCAAGGACCCCAGACTCCCAGGGATTTGAAGCCGTGACCTCTGACAAACAGAAAATTTGAGAGCCTGACCCCGAGGCCCCAGCCTGGTGACCACTGAGATCCCGGGAGCATCCTGCACAAAGGGCCAGTTGGCCCTTTACAGCTAATTCAATTATCTATCAAAAGACGAACTCTGGACTCCTTGGGACTCAGACCCCTGAGTATTAAAACCTCCATTTGAATAGAATTTAAGAGTATCCTGAGACTCCAGCCAGTTACCCAAATCCTTGAGACCCCTGAATATGTCCCTTCCCTGTATTCCTAGGATCTCTTATTCTTCTTGCCTCTCTCTACCTCCGACCCCCCATCTCCCAGTTGAAGCCACTGCCTCCACCTCCGAGACCTGGGCCACCTTGGACACCACCTATTTCCCTAAACATCCTCCAGGTTCTCAACCCCCAACTTGGACTCTGGAGCCATAGATATCCCCATCCCCTAAGTGACACCCAAGCCCTGGGACCTTAGTGTCATTCACTATCCTGTACTCATCCATCTTCTAAGCTTTTCCTAAGATTGCTCCAAACCTATTTGAACCAAAGACTCCAGCCCCTACTGACACTCTCTGGCACTACTCCCTCTACTCCTCTGGCCTCAGGCCCTGACTTCTCAGACTGACTTCCTCTTACTTCCTTTGCAAGTTGGGGGAGCTCCACCTCTCCTTGTCCTGAGCCTGAAATGGGGGCTGCTCCCACTATGAAAAAGTGAGCCTCCTCATGGCTTTCTCTGGTCTGACCATGGCCCTGTTTTCCTCTAGTGGAAGCTGCAGTGCCAGTTCCTGTTTCTCTGAGAGTAGCCCTACTGGAGTAGGGACTGGGGTGTGGTGTCTCCAGCTGGTCTATTGTGAGCAGGGTGGAAAGGAGGGCCTAGGGCTGCCTGGCCTGTGCCAGACACCTCATCCCATCTTTATCCCCAGACTTTAGGAAACATCATGTTCCAGCCTGGTTTAGGACAGAAATAACAAGATAAATTTGGACATGTCATCTGGTCTTAGCAAAGGGAATGGGCCCTGGGCCCTAGGGGTGTCCTCACTGATTCTCTGCCTCATCCCATCCAGGAGTGTTGGGAAAAGAGCGGGGGGCACTGGACACCAGGACTGCTGGGCCTGAGGTGAAGGTGTCAGACCCTGCCTCTTTAGAAATGGGGTCTCATAGAAGGCCTTTGAGGAGAGTCCTGTCTTTTTCCCCTACTGATAGGCCTGTGAGTCCCCTGCCCTAGCCAGGACCAATGAGACAGGATATTTGGGTAGGCCAGAGAGGCTACCGTCTTTTCTGTCACTATGTCTCAGTTTTTTTCTGTGTTTGTCTCTCGGTTTCCCTGACTGCATATTTCTGTGTCATTCTGATATTCCACCTGTGTGTGTGTTTTTTCTTCTTCCGATTCTTTCCCACTCTATGTCTAGCTTTCTGTTTCTTTCTACATTATCTCCCTCTGCCTGCCTCCCCATTCCTCTCTGAGCTTCTCTCTCTCTGTCTCACTCTGTGTGTATGAGTGTATCATTCTCTTTCTTTCCTCCTCTCTGTCTCCTTTCTCCCTGCACTCTGGCACACTCCATATCACATGGGCTTTATTTATTGTCTGTGCCTACTTGTCTGTCTCCCATCAGGAAAGCTTCTCAAACTCACACCAGAGTGAGTTCACCTCAGCTCTGAGGATCCTATGTCAACTTATGGATCATGTATGCCAGGAGAGGGTTGGGGTGCCTGCTACCCCACACCCCCACCCTGTGCCAGACAGGCAGGATATACTGGATTCCTGGGTTGTTGCGCATAATCCAGGATGTGGAGCAGGGAGCAGATCCCTCTCTCATATTCATCCTTTGGTACAAACACAAAACTGCTTCCCAGGGCAGGTCTGAGAGCTTACTGGGACACCTTGGGCGCATGAGAGCCAGCAGCAGGAATGGGAAGGAAAGGTTCCTTTAACCTGTTCTTAGTTCCCAGACGTTGGGAACAGGGATGTTCTGGAGTATGACCTTGGTTTTGTGAACGATCAACAAGATCCAGAGTGATTTTTTAAGGATTCCAGACATTGAAGGTATCCTGCTTGGCATATCAACCTAGGCCTTGAGCCAAGACTAGAGATAGACTAGGTGTATGGCCCTGAACTGGGGATCCTTGGGCTTTGTTTTTGTTTTAGTCCTTTGGTTTTCAGAAACATCTTAGCCAAGAGCCTCCCTGTGGGATAAATTTCTGAATGGAGCCTCAATGTGTAAAGTGGCAGCATGGTGGCCACCCTGTGCCGTAACTCACTGAGTAATGCAGCTTGAGAACCCCATTCCATATTCTAGTTCAACTTTCTGTGCTCATGTCTAGCATTCTAGGCTTTAGCTTTAGTGATTCTCTGCCTTGGGTTCCACCTTGGACTAGGTCTGGGCTAAGATCACTAAGTCGGCCCACAGGTCTAACTATGCCCACTGCCTCTCTCCAGGGCCTGGAACAGGATGTCCTCCAGGCCATTGACCGGGCCATCGAGGCTGTGCACAATACAGCTATGCAGGATGGTGGCAAGTACAGCCTGGAACAACGTGGAGTCCTCCAGTGAGTGTGGTGGGAAATGGAGTAGGGTCCTTCAGTGAGTGCTAGAGATGTACAGAGGGCAAGGGGGAGATGGGGATGTGAGGTCCCAGCATGAGGACTTTGGGAGCTATGAAATATACCCCCCAGTAGTCTCCCTGTCCTTCCGTCAGGAAGCTAATCCACCACCGAAAAGAGACCCTGTCTCGCAGAGGCCCCTCAGCCTCCAGTGCTGCAGCTATGACCTCATCCACCAGTGACCACCATCTGGATTCTGCTTCTGCCAGGCAGCCCAATGGGGTGTGTCGATCTGGGTTTGAGCGGCAGCACAGCCTGCCCACTTCTGAGCATCTTGGGGCAGATGGAGGCCTCTACCAGGTACATGGTGAGGGCACCATGGAGAAGGAAGATGGGTAAAGTTTCAAGGTTTCATCCAGGCCATGTGTGGTGGTTCACACCTATAATCCTAGCACTTTGGGAGGCCAAAGCAAGAGGATTGCTTTAGCTCAGGAGTTCAAGACCAGACTGAGCAGCACAGCAGGACCCCCATCTCTACAAAAAGTAGAAAAAATAGCCAGGTGTGGTGGTGCGTAATTATAGTCCCAGCTACACTGGAGGCTGAGACAAGAGGATCTTTTGAGCCTAGGAGTTTGGCCCCAAACAACAGACCGAGACCCTGTCTCAAAAAAAAAATGGGAGGAGGAGTTCATCCAGAGGCTGAAGGGTTCCACCTGGAGAATGATGCATCCCAGAGCAATATCCCTGCCTGTGCTCAGGACCCCAGCCAGGCTGCCACCCCAGATGGCCACCTGTCCTCCCAGATCCTATTTCTGTCTTCTCAGATCCCACTACAGCCTTGCCGGGCAGCACCTGCCACACCTCCTCCACCTGTGAAATACCGAGACCCAGAGGCCCTGGCCTTGGGGAGGGGTAAGAAGGAGGGGTTGAAGGATTGAGGTGGGGGTGTATACTGTGACTGGAATGGTGGTTCTGCCCATGTCAGGGAGATGGTGGCTCTAGGCTTGGTGAGAAGAGAGGGCCCCAAGTTGGGTCAGTCGAGGGCTCTGGGCTTAGAGGAGAGACAAAGCTGAGCAAAGGAACTGGGCTCTCCCTGTATTTGAGGACAAGGGCACTGGGCTGGGAGGGGTGGCGGGCTCCAGGGGCTACCCCAGCACAGCATCCACTCTTTGCTCATAGGCAGCCGCAACACCATGTCCAGCGACTCCTCAATTAACAGCACCTCCCTGGACACGCTCTATACCAACTCCAGTCCATCTGAGCTGGGCTCCAGCTGTTCGCCCACACCCCCACCTGTGCCCCGCCGGGGCACCCACACCACTGTATCCCAAGCCCAGCCCCCTCCCTCCAAGGCACTAGTCCCTGAACCCCCCACAGCGGAAGTGGCAGTTGGCACAACCTCAGCCCCTGATGACCTGGAGGCCTTGGATGCACTGAGCCTGGGGACCACAGAGGAAAAGGCAGTGGTTGAGACAGCTGTGCCACAGACCATTGGGGCAGAGCTGATGGAACTTGTGCGAAGAAACACCGGCCTAAGCCATGAGTTATGCCGTGTGGCCATTGGAGTTGTCGTGGGTCACATCCAGGCCTCTGTGCCAGCCAGCGCACCTATCATGGAACAGGTCCTCCTCTCACTGGTAGAGGGCAAGGTGAGGGTGGGCAACACATCTGGGAGCCTCCCCACCCTTGGGCCACCCTGCTAACCCCACCCTGTTCTCACCCTCACACATTTGTCCAGTCTATATGTGACAGGTATTTGTCAAGCTCATTTATTGTACTCGTGGTTAATCCTTGAAGGAGAAGAGGCGGAATAGAGTTCCAGCAGAGGCACAGCCTGGACAAGGGCCATGAGGCAGGACTTAATTTGGCTTACGGGGCCAAGCGGAGCAAGGCAAGCTTGGCTAGAACGTAGGGAACGTGAGAGCAGGTGGTATGGGAGGAGGTAAGACCAGATATGAGTGGCCAAGAGTTTTTTCTGGCTGCAGAGAAGGAGTAGACACAGTGCATGGGTGAGGGCAGTGTCCTGCTGGCCTTGGCAGTGGAGAGGTATGTGTGCTTGGAGAACTGCGATGGAGGCCTAAGGGCTAACTTGGACAAGAGGGAATGAGGTGTGTGGGCATCATGGGATGGATGGGTAGGGTCCTTTGCCAAGGTTGGAGCGGCCCTGGTCAGGAGCAGGATTAGGTTGGCAGTGAGCCCATCTATATGATGAGGGCCATATGGGCCAAAGGTCCCTGTTAGGACTCCATGGTTTCGTATTGCAATTCTGGTTAAGCGTGGGGGGATGACAGTGGGTTGATGGGCTTGTCTCTGCTGGGCATGGCAGTGAGTGCCTGGTCAGCTGGGTTCAAGGAAAATAGGGGAGGTGGGAAGATGACAGGCCTGGTACCACTTTGTGTGAAACGAGAAAGTGAGGTCTTGGAGTCACATTCAGGCAGTGATAGCGTTCTTCATGGGTAGTTTATCCAGATCTGGGATGATAGGCAAGTTGTTGGAAAAGCCCTCACAGACGTGTATCATATGGAGTCCTATCCCAGGAGGTCATGAAGACTGAAGCTGAGCCCCCTATTCACCGTGGGCCATGTAGGACTTGAGTTTACAGAGTCCACAAGTGGACTTCCTGGAGATAGTGAGGGCAGGGAGTGTGCTGAGCCATGCTTCACCTCTTCCCCCAGGACCTGAGCACAGCCCTGCCCTCAGGGCAGGTCTGCCATGACCAGCAGAGGCTGGAGGTGATTTTTGCAGACCTGGCTCGGCGGAAGGATGATGCCCAGCAGCGCAGCTGGGCCCTGTATGAGGACGAGGACGTCATCCGCTGCTACCTGGAGGAGCTACTGCATATCCTGGTGCGGGGAAGGGGCCCATATGTATCACCTAACATGTGGAATGGTGACTCCCACCTTGCATCTTCTCTCCTTGATGCCTAGGAGTCCCCCCTGCACACATGCAGCTTGGCTTTCTCCTATGTGGCTACACACTGGGTGTCTCTCACATTTCCTCCTTCCTACAGACTGATGCAGACCCTGAAGTTTGCAAGAAAATGTGCAAGAGAAATGAATTTGAGTCTGTCCTGGCCTTGGTGGCCTATTACCAAATGGTGTGTACAAGTGGAGGGGAGAGGGCATGGAGGACTGGGGGAGGGTTGGGGGTTGCGGCACTAAGCACACAGGGTCCCCTGCCAGGAGCACCGAGCATCACTTCGGCTGCTGCTCCTCAAGTGCTTCGGTGCCATGTGTAGCCTGGATGCAGCCATTATTTCCATACTCGTGTCATCTGTGCTGCCAGTGGAGCTGGCCAGGGATATGCAGACGGACACACAGGGTGAGGCGGGTAGGGGTGTGTGTGTGTGGGGGGTGGAGCTTCCTGCCATCTAGAGGGGTTCTCACCATATGCTGGGGTTTTCTGCCATTTTCAGGGACTCTGACTGCCTGCTTTGTCCCCCTAGACCACCAGAAACTCTGTTACTCTGCCCTTGTCCTGGCCATGGTCTTCTCCATGGGGGAGGCAGTGCCCTATGCACACTATGGTAAGAAATGCATCTCATGGACTAGCTGACCACAGGTCTTGGAGCCAAGGCTTATGGCCTGAGGGCCTGGGGACCTGCTGACTACACATCCTGGCAGGGATAGGGTATCCCCAAGGCTTACAGAAAGCCAAGAAGGCTAAATGATGTGGGGCAGAGGGGACTGGGTGCAGACTTCTGTGTGCCTCTCTCCCAGAACACCTGGGCACACCCTTTGCCCAATTCCTGCTGAGCATTGTTGAGGATGGGCTGCCCTTGGATACCACAGAGCAGCTGCCGGACCTCTGCGTGAACCTGCTTCTGGCTCTCAACTTGCACCTGCCAGGTGGGAGTGGGGCCCAGCCAGTAGGTGGCTAACTAAATGGGGCTCTCCAGGCTCAGCACCTTGTCTACACCCATGTCTTTCCTCAGCCCCTGATCAGAATGTCATCATGGCTGCCCTGAGCAAACATACCAATGTCAAGATCTTCTCTGAGAAGCTGCTGTTGCTCCTGAACAGAGGGGGTGAGGGTACAGGAATCTGCGGGTACCACTTTAATGCTCTGTGACTCAGTGATCCCCTGAAATCACTCCTGCAACTCCCTGGGGTGACTCTGGGACCCCTGTAAGGACTGCCCTGACCCATGACCCCTGCCTCCTAGATGACCCTGTGCGCATCTTCAAACACGAGCCACAGCCACCACACTCTATCCTCAAGTTCCTGCAGGATGTGTTTGGCAGCTCCACCACAGCTGCCATCTTCTACCACACAGACATGATGGCTCTCATTGACATCACTGTGCGGCACATCGCGGACCTGTCCCCTGGAGACAAGGTGCCTGGAGGTGGCTGCAGCAGGGATGGTTGCTGTGTGGAACCTAAAACAAAATGGGAGGACTTGACAGTGGGGATGAGAGGACAGGGCCTCTGTTTAAACCAGCTATGTATAGGAGGCCATTTAGAAACTATGGCAGGTGTGCCAAGACCCAAAGGAGCCAGCCATGAGGGGATCTGGAGATGGAGTATCTGGAGAGAGCTGGAGTGGAGGGAGTGATGGAAGAAAAGGAAAGGGGTGGGGTGAAGCCTTGGAGGCTATGACAGGAAGTTTCAGTCCCTCTCAGAGGAGGGGGAAGTGTTCTGATTAGCATCCCAAATGGAATTGAGACTATGAAAGAGTAGAAGTTGTCCAAGGAGGAGCAAACAACCTCACAGGTCCAGGTGGCATGGATGGGGTGGGGAGAGGCTGCAGCTGTGGTAAAAAGAGGTCAGCCTCAGAGTGTGTTGGAAGTGGATCTGGTAGGGCTTATTGCTAGATTTATCTTGACTAATGAGGTGGTTGAAGTGCTGATTACTGAACAGGGGAAAGATTGGGAGAAGAACTTCTTGGGAAATAATAGAGTTATGTTTTGAATATGATAAGATTGAGGTGCTAGCCAACCAGGTCCTGGGAGCATCAAGGAGATAGTGGGGAGTTGGGACTAGAGACATTTTGGAGTTGTCTATACAGATATGAGGGGAAGCCTGTGACAGTGTGATTGCCTAGGAGACGAGATGGATGGACACGTCAGCAGGAAGCTCAGGCTGGCATAGCTGAGACAAACAGAGAAACCCAGGAGAACCAGGAGCAGGTGCCCCAAAGCTGTGTATTTGGAAGAGGTTAGGAGTCCAAGTTAAGATTAGAGCTGAGATGTGGCGTCCATAGCTCAGTGGGTAGGGCACCGGCCACATACACCGAGGCTTGTGGGTTCAAATCTGGCCCAGGCCAGCTAAAACAACAGTGACAACTGCGACAACAACAAAAATAGCCTGGTGTTGTGGCAGGCACCTGTAGTCCCAGCTATTTGGTAGGCTGAGGCAAGAGAATCACTTGAGCCCAACAGTTTGAGGTTGCTGTGAGCTGTGATGCCACAGGACTCTACCTAGGGCAACAGCTTGAAACTCTGTCTCAAAAAAAAAAAAAAGATTAGAGCTGAGAAGTGGTGACTGAAAAGCAGTGTCCATGGTGGAGGCAAGAGAGTCTGAATGGAAAGTTTGAGAGAATTTGAAATTATTGGAGAGTGGGAATGAGAGGGGAATTGGAAGCAGTAAATGGAGACAACACGTGAGAATTTTCTGTGACCAGAAGCAGAAAAATGGGGTGGGGTTCACTGAAGGAAGATGATGTGGGCTCAGGGAGAGCGTTTTACAGGTGGGAGGTGCTGAGCTGGAGGGAATGGTCTAGTCAGCACAGAGAAATGAATGATGTGTTGGGAACAGTGGCCACTGCTGGATTCAAGTAAGTGAGGTGGTGGGGGGTGGTGGAGTCCAGACCAACATGGACAGGAACCAGGACAGTTCATTCAGGTGGGAACAGGTGGGATGTAGGTACTGAGCAAGGCAGACATATTTCTGAAAGATTGCTTCTGTTTTCTCTGTGAAGCACAAGACTAGCTGACCAGGCAGCTTAGGTTTAGAAGACAGAGGAAGTGGGTGATTGCACGTTAAGAGTGAAGAAGGCAGGCTCAGTGCCTGTAATTCAATAAGTGGGGTGCTGGCCACATACATGAGGTTGGTGGGTTTGAGCTTGACCCGAGCCTGCTAAACAATGATAACTGCAACAAAAAAAATTGCCGGGCATTGTGGCAGGGCGCCTGTATTTCCAGCTACTCTGGAGGCTCGGGAGGCTGAGGCAAGAGAATTGCTTAAGCCCATGAGTTTGAGGTTGCTGTGAGCTGTGACACCACGGGCACTCTACCGAGGGCAACATAGTAAGACTCTCTCAAAAAAAAAAAAAATGTGATCAAGGCAGAGAAGAGGAGTGGGAGTCCCCATAGTGCTACATGTACATCTGTGGCTTGTGGTGGTGAATGAAGTCCAGACCTATATATGACTCTATACTCACTACTGCCTCGACACTACCCTATGATGTCCAGGCTTGGGGTTGACTGACTGGTTGATTATGTATGAATGTATTTTGAGGCAGAGTCTCACTCTGTAGCCCTGGGTAGAATGCTGTGGTATCATCATAGCTCACAGCAGCCTCAAACTCTTAGGCTTGAGGAATCCCTTTTGCCTAAACTCCCAAGTAGCTGGGACTACAAGTGCCTGTCTACCACGTCTAGCTAGTTTTTCTATTTTTAATATAGATGGGGTCTCTAGAGCTCTTGCTCAGGCAGGTCTCAAACTTCTGAGCTCAAGCAATCCACCTGCCTTGGCCTTCCAGAGTGTTAGAATTACAGGCGTGAGCCACCTCATCTGGCCCAGGCCTGGGTGATACTGCCTAAAGGTGATTTGGGTATTGATTGCTCTAATTAAAGGTAGAGAAATGAGAGACAAAGAAAAACTGCTGCAGCTATGTCACTGGATTGGAGGTCTCTGAGGATGAAAAGCTTAGCTATTAAGTCATAGGGTCTGCTGGAACTGCTTCAGCCAGAGGTGCTGAAAGTAAGGGTTGGAGGAGAGGGTGCTGGAGATAGATGTAGACATGTGCAGAAGATGAGATAGCAAGGACTTAGAGATGGCTGGAACATAAGGTGTAAGGAAGAGAGGAATCAAAGAGGCACCAGCGTTTCACGCTTGTGCTTTTGGATTGACAGCAGTACCCTTTATGAAGCTAAAGAACACAAAGCTTTCAACTTTGGGAGGATGGGGAAAGTCATGAGTTTGACAGTGGAGATATGTGGGTTTGAGATGTGCAGGAGATGACAAACAGCCAGTGGATAGTCTCACCTGGAGCTCACAGGAGAGGTCTAGGCAGGAGGTATGAGTGTGGGTCACTATTTGAAGCCGTGGGTGTGAACAAGATCTTCCAGAGCAAGAGAGGATAGGGTGAGACACAGAGGGCCTCTGGCAGACACCTGGGTAGGTCATGTTCTGGGACTGTCCGTGGCTAAAATCATTCATTCATTCACGTGTTTATTCAGCAACTATTGAAGACCAGTTCTATGCCAGGTACATTCTGGATGCTGAGGATGTATCCCTGATATTCAAGTGGGATGAGCTGATCCATGGGCAATAGTGACCTGTCCCTGTCTGGTGGTGGTTGCAGTGCCTCCCTGGGGTCCCTGAGCTGGCTTATTCTTTCCACAGCTGCGCATGGAGTACCTCTCCCTGATGCATGCTGTGGTTCGTTCCACACCCTACCTACAGCACCGTCACCGGCTACCTGACCTACAAGCCACACTGCGACGCATCCTCGCTGAAGAAGAGGCCTCGTCCCAGTGCCAGATGGACCACATGATTGTTCGAGAGATGTGCAAAGAATTCCCTGTGCTAGGGGAGGCCCCCAGCTAGCACCTTCCTTTCCTCCCTTCCCTGCAGCCCCAGTCAGGGTGCAGGGTACTGGGGGTCTTGGCTCTAAGAAGGTTTTGTACTGACAATGAGGGGATAGGGTGGAGAAAGGGACATGAGCAGGGCCCCCACCTGAAGTAGAGTGTATGAAAGGGGCCAAGTATCGGATTGGGGACCATGGTCTAGGAGCTCTACCGGGGCAGGGAGAATATGTAAGCTAAAGTCCCTGCATCCCCCATTAGGCTGCCTCTTCAGCATGCTCCCCCTTCATCCCATTACCTACATGCATACTTGGAGTCCTGCTGCTGCTCCAGGTGGGACCACAGCCCCCATACCCACCTCACCTGGTTTGTGTCCTGGGCCTCAGCAAGCCATGTCCTTGGGGTGAGGGAGGCATCTCCCACCAGCTCCGTTTTTTGCCTTAGCTTTGCAGTGAGTGCTACTCATGTGCTCCCCCACCTTCATGGTGGTCGCTGCCCTTCACTCCCACCCCCAGGGGCCTTGGCCAAGTTGCTGCTTTGACAGCAGGATCTTGGAGACAGGCCATCCATCTTGGAGCCTCACAGAACAGGATGGTAGCACTAAGAAAGCCAACGACAGAATCTACTTTCTCTGTAAAAATGTAGACTGAAAAGCCATGTGTATTTTCCTATGTGCTTCAGCTTTCCTTTGGAAATAAATCAGAGGCATCTGGAAACAGGTTTCCCTATATGATCCAGTGGGGTGTTGAGAAGGGATGAGTAGGAGTGCGAGGTCCAGGATCCCATTACTGTAGCTTGTGCTGACCTCTCCAGCCTGAGGAGGTGATGGGCCCCAACAAACCTGGCCTTCAAGGTCCTTTGAGCAGTCTTCCATCCTTTCTTCCCTGAGTTCCCACTTCTGGGCCCCAGCCACAGCCCAGTGCTCCCCATGGATGTCTGTATTTCTAGGCTTCACTTACATCTATTGAAGCCCCATCGATCATCCTTCATTGCTGTTATCAAATGAAGTAGGCCCTATCCCCAGCCCTGGCCTTCCTGAACACTTGGACTCTGTCCAGCAATATTTCCCTTCCTCGTTTGTCCTTGGAGCCAGCAAGATCCTCTCATTTTGTAACCTCTGCAGAGATCTGGTTAATTATGGTAGGGCAAAAAGAGTGTCTTAACAAGCATGGGTTGGGTTTATGCTACTGTTTTAAAGGAGTTAGGGGCCAAAGTTTTGACAGAAACTTCATCCCCATTTTGGGAGGAGAGTCTGGAACCCACTATATGCAGCAGTTAGAACTGAGTTTTATCGTTTTGTTTTTCTGGGTTGGTTTTTTTGTTGTTGTTGTTGTTGTTTTTGAGACTGAGGTCTTGGTGTATTGCCCAGGCTGGTCTTGAACTCTTAGCTCAAGTGATCCTCCTGGCTCAGCCTCCCAAGCAGCTGGGAAGCTGGGAATATAAGCACATGTCACTGTCCCCCAGCTTCATCATTTCCCATCTTTCTTACCCCAAACTCCTCATTCATCAGATGATTCCACACATTTGAAATCTTTGACACTGTGGCTTCTGGTTGTGACTTTTTTTTTTTTTTTAAGAGACAGAGTTTCACTTTGTTGCCCTTGGTCAAGTACCATGGCGTCACAGCTCACAGCAACCTCTGGCTCTTGGGCTTAGGTGATTCTCTTGCCTCAGCCTCTTGAATAGCTGGGACTACAGGCGCCCACCACAATGCCTGGGTATTTTTTGTTGTTGTTGCAGTTTGGCCAGGGCCGGGTTCGAACCTACCACCCTCGGTATATGGGGCTGGCGCCCTACTTACTGAGCCACAGGCGCCACCCGGTTATGACTTTTTTTATTCTCATTGGTGTGCTGAAGGCAGGGACTGTTATTCTCCTAACAAGAATATAATACAGCAAGCAGTGCAGAGAGGGCAGGGCTAATAGGGAGTGTGTATGTTTTTTGACGTTTATGTAAATCAGTCAGACAGTATAAATTCTGTGCCCGGCTTCTTTCATTCAGCATTAAGGTTTTGGTTATGTGTTTGGTTTTTTTTTTTATTTTGAGACAGAGTCTCACTATGTTGCCCTCAGTAGAGTGCTATGATGTCACAGCTCACAACCTCAAACTCTTGGGCTTAAAGAATTCTCTTGCCTCAGCTTCCCAAGTAGCTGGGACCACAGGTGCTTGCCACAACACCAGGCTATTTTTTGTTGTGGTTGTCATTTAGCTGGCCTGGGCCAGGTTCAAACCTGCCACCCTCAGTGTATGTGGCTGGCGCCTTAACCACTGTGCTATCCACGCCGAGCCTATGTGGGTTTTTTTTAGATGGTGTCTGTTGTCCTGGGGTAGAGTCATAGCTCACAGCAACCTCAATCTCTTGGGCTCAAGCAATCCTCTTGTCTCAGTTTCCCAAGTAGCTCAGACTACAGGCTCTTGCCACAACACTTGGCTAGTTTTTCTATTTTTAGTAGAGCTGGGGTCTCACTCTTGCTCAGGCTGATCTCAAACTCCTGAGCTCAGGTGATACACCTGCCGTAGCTTCCCAGAGAGTTAGGATTACAGGCATGAGCCACCAGACCCAGCTTCACCATTAAGAGTCAAGTATGTCATAGTAGGTGGTTGCTTTTTGTTCATTCCCATTGCTGTGTGGAATTTACTCTCATTTGTCCAGCCACTATTAACCTTTCAGCTGTTTCCAATTTTTCTCTATTACAAATAGTGCTGTCAGGAACATGATTGCCCTTGTCTTATTGCTTATATGCATTATTTTTTAGGAAGAGGTATATTTCCAAGAGTAGAATTGCAGGGACATAGGCAGATACTGGGAAATAGTTATCCATTTCCATGGTCATACCAACTTACATTTCTCCAGTAGTGTCTGAGAGTTTCAGCTCTTCATATCTTTCCCCAAAGAATTGGTTATTGTCATTTTTATTTTAGCATTCTGGTCCTATTTATTTGTTAATCTGCATTTCCCTAATGACTAAAGAAGTTGAGCACCTTTCATTAGTTTACTGGGTATTTGAATATTCTTTTTTGTGAAGTGCCTATTCATTACATTTCTTGCCCACTTATCTATTGGTTTGTCTTTTTTTTTTTTTTGAGACAGAGTCTCACTTTGTCACCCCTGGTAGAGTGGCCTGACCTCATAG
Source organism: Loris lydekkerianus (assembly GCA_963574355.1). Classification (NCBI taxonomy): domain Eukaryota; kingdom Metazoa; phylum Chordata; class Mammalia; order Primates; family Lorisidae; genus Loris; species Loris lydekkerianus. Next base: position 25,218 of record CAUYPK010089053.1, read on the forward strand.
CTCACAACAACCTCTAACTCCTGGGCTCAAGCGATTCTCTTGCCTCAGTCTCCAAGTAGCTGGGACTACAGGTACCCACCATAATGCCCAGCTCTTTTTATTGGTTTTTTTGAGACAGTCTCACTGTGTTGCCCTCAGTGGAGTGCTATCACATCACAGCTCACAGCAACCTCAACACCTGGCTATCTTTTATTGTTGTCATTGTTTAGCAGGCCTGGGCTGGCTTTGAACCTGCCAGCCCCAGTGCATGTGGCTGGTGACCTAACCACTGGACTATGGGCGCTGAGCCACTGGCTATTTTTAGAGATGGAGTCTCCCTCTAGCTCGGGCTGGTCTCAAACTCATGAGCTTAAGTGATCCGCCCACCTTAGCCTCCCAAAGTGCTGGGATTACAGGCATGAGCCACCATGCCAAGCCAATTGGTTTGTCTTTTATTGATTTGTAATATCTTTTTTTTTTTTTTACAGACAGAGTCTCACTTTGTCGCCCTTGGTAGAGTGCCGTGGCGTCACAGCTCACAGCAATCTCCAGCTCTTAGTCTTAGCTCTTGCCTCAGCCTCCTGAGTAGCTGGGACTACAGACACCTGCCACAACGCCCAGCTATTTTTTTGTTGCAATTTGGCTGGGGCTTGGTTTGAACCCGCTACCCTCGGTATATGGGGCTGGCACCCTACTCTCTGAGCCACAGGAACCACCTGATTTGTAGTTTTCAAGATGTGAATCCTTGGGTTTTATATCTTTTTCTCACTTTCTTCTCTTAAGAGATAGTGTCTTACTCTGTCACCCAGACTGAAGTGACAGAGTAAGACACTGGAGTGCAGTGTCCTGATCATAGGTCACTGTAACCTTAAATTCCTGGGTTTAAGTAATCGTCCTGCTTCAGCCTCCTGAGTAGCTGGGACTACAGGTGTGCACCATTAGGCCTGGCTAATTTTGAATTTTTTTTTTTTTTAGAGATATGCTCTTGTGAAATTACCCCAGCTGGTGTTGAACTCCTGGTCTCAAGTGGTCCTCTAACCTCAGCCTCTCAAGGTGCTGGGATAATAGGGGTGAGCCAGCCTCTTCTCCCACTTTTAAATGTTATCTTTTTCATTTTTGAGACAGAGTCTCATTCTGTTGCCCTGGGTAGAGTGCCATGGCGTCATCATAGCTCACAGCAACCTCAAACTCCTGGGCCCAAGTGATCCTCTTGCCTTGGTCCTGAATAGCTGGCTGGGACAACAGGTGCCTGCCACCATGCCTGGCTAGTTTTTCTCTCTTTAGTAGAGACAGGATCTCACTCTTGCTCAGGTTGGTCTCAAACTCCTGAGCTCAAGAAATCCACCTGCCTTGGCATCCCCAGAGCCAGAGTACTAGGATTTTAGGCATGTGCCACTGTGCCTGGCCCTAAATGTTACCTTTCATTTATTATTATTATTATCATCATCATCATTATTTTTGGAGACAGAACCTCAAGCTGTCGCCCTGGGTAGAGTGTCGTGGCATCACAGCTCATAGCAACCTCCAACTCCTGGGCTCAAGCGATTCTCCTGCCTCTGCCTCTCAAGTAGCTGGGACCACGGTGCCTACCACAATGCCTGGCTGTTTTTTGGTTGCAGCCGTCATTGTTGTTTGGCGGGCCCGGGCTTGATTCGAACCTAGCTTAGGTGTATGTGGCTGGTCCTTAGCCACTTGAGCCACAGGCATCAAGCCAATGTTACCTTTTAATGAGAGGAAGTTCTTAATTGGAATGTAATACATTTTATCAATATTTCCCATTATGTTAATATATTTTATGTCCTGTTAAAAAATCTTTGCTTGAAGTCATCTTTAAGGTCTTTTCCTGTATTCTTCTCTAGAAGCTGTATATGATGTCTTTCATATCTAGATGTCAACTTATATGGAATTGATTTTGCTGGTAGACTGAAGTATTTAATATTTTCTGAGTGGATATCCACCTGATCCAGCACCATTTATTGAGAAACCCATCCTTTCCTTTCCTCATGTTGGCTCCAAAGAGCTACCCATATCAAAATTCAAGTTTTCACGTATCTTTAGGCCTATCTCCAGATTTTGTTCCATTAGTCGGCTTCTTCCTGTGCCAGCACCATACATTTTTGTTTTCCATAGTCTTTTGAATCTTGGTATCAAATAGAGAAAGTTTTCTCCAAGACTTTCTTGGGCATTCTTGGCCCTCATACATTTTAGAATCTAGTTTGTCAGTATACACACACACATACACACAAAATCTACTGGGGTTTGATTGAAGTGGTATTGAATTCATATATTAAGATGCAAAGAATTAGCACTTTTATGGTATTGAATCTTCCAGTCTTAAAACAATTGTTAACTGTTTCTTTCAATAATGTTTCACAAGTTTTTTTGTGTGTAAAGTCTATGCACATCTTTTATTAGATTTATTCCTTAGCGTTTGATAGCACTTGATGCTATTGTTAATGGTATTGTTCAAAAATTTATTTTCTGGGCGGCGCCTGTGGCTCAAAGGAGTAGGGCGCCAGCCCCATATGCCAGAGGTGGCGGGTTCAAACCCAGCCCAGGCCAAAACTACAAAAAAAAAAAAAAAAAAAGAAAGAAAGAAAGAAAGAAATTTATTTTCTGTTGCTGATAAGTAGAAATAACAACTAATATTTATTTGAGACAGGGTTTCACTTTGTTACCCAGGCTGGAATGCAGTGACCTAATCATAGCTCACTACAGCCTCAAGTGATCCTCCCACTTTAGCCTCCCGAAGTACTGAGATTACAGGAATGAGCTATCTCACCCAGCCTTAACTTTCTATCATTTTTCTTCCCTTACTGCACAGAATAGGCCCTCCCGTATAATACTAAGCCTCACGGTCATGAATGTAAAATAAGACCAAATAGCATGGTTATATATTTTTCTCCAGCAATGTTCTGCTGCTCCAAAGACGAAGAATACACAAATAGTCTATTTTAAGTGGGTTATATTTTTAGCCCAGAGAGTTTAAGGAGAACAGAGCAGGGGAGTTGTTATATATTAGATTTTTTTTTTTTTTTTGAGACAGTCTCATTTTATCACCCTCGGTAGAGTGTCATAGCATCATAGCTCATAGCAACCTCAAACTTTTGGGCTCAAGCAATCCTCTTGCCTTAGCCTCCTGAATGGGGTGCTGGCCACAATATCTAACTATTTTTAGAGACAGGATCTCGCTCTAGTTCAGGCTGGTCTTGAACTCCTGAGCTCAGGCAAACCACCTGACTCGGCCTCCCAGAGTGCTAGGATTATATCATTAGATTCTATAGAGCTAATGGTAAGGGTCAAGGAGCTGAGGAAGTGATGGACTGGAGATCTTGGTGAGATCAAAGAACTGTTGGATAATTGAGCTACCCAGGTTGGCCAGGTTTTCTGGCCTACTCTCCTGGGGAGGTATAAGAAAGTGTGGAAGGGGTCAAGTTCAGGGTGGGGAGGAAAAAACAGGAAAAGGAGAGGGTTTGAGAAGTATAATAAGCTGAGAAGTACCACACCTTTATCCTAATCAAAGTACCACACCTTTATCCTCTGATCTTTTGATCTTCTCTCCATCTGCCCCATAGCAGCCTCAAATCTAGGTCTCTGGGCCCTGGATGGACCCTCTACCTGAGAGCTAATGAGAAGAGAAAAAGGATGAACCATGTAGGGGTCTTATTATTTTCTTAGCATTCAGGAGAAAGGCTCATCTTGGAGGTGGAGGAACTGTCATCAAAGGCTGGTTTTTGTCTTCATAGGGAGTGCTTTTGGAGCTGTTACTGGGGGTGGGGTATAGAGGTGCGTGCAGATGGAAGAGAGGTATCCATAGAACAAAGTCACAAAGGGAGGACAACAGTGGAAGCATCAGATCATTAACATAACTCAGGTGCCTTCTCTGGAACCCCAGCATTCCCCTTTCCCGCCCCCCCCCCATCCCTTCTTCTTTGGCATAAGGTTTTTTTGCCCCTTACTTGCTAGATTGTGGACCCGGAGAGCAGTGGTGCTCGCTTCACCAGCCCCTGTACCAACTGGCCCCAATTCAACCGAGTTACGCCCTAAGCGCCCCTACAGGTCCTCCACCCCATGCATAAACCCATAGGAATCCAGACCACATATCTGGCGCAGGGCTCTGATTCTGGAGAGATCTTCACATTCTGAAATGCCCCGGAGGGCACAACTAGCCCACCAGCCAGTTGTCTGTAGCCACGTGGGGCGTTCGGGAGGTGGAGACCGCAGGACCGCAGCCTCTGGGAAGCCGAGAAGTCTAGGAGCGAGAGAATGCGCTGTCTGATTGGTTGGTGGTGATGTCATAGGTACAGTTAGGGGAGGACCGGAGGCCTTGGACTAGAGTTCCTCGCCTCTTTGAAGCAGTATCTCCCAGTTTGGGAGAACCGCACCCCGTGGAGAGTTTTGGGTGTTCTGGCCCTGACCCCCTTATCCATGCCTGGCACTGCAGCCTGCCATCAATGCCGCCTTTAGAGGCTGGTCCATATAGTGCCACCTGGGTTTTCTCTCCAGGCTAGCTTGGAACCCGCGGAGTCCCCTCTCCTCTTACAATGAGTCTGTGGTGAGGGGAGGGACCTCGCATTGTGCCAATAGAAACAATGACTCTCTGATTGAAATCCTCTACGTTCGCCCCTCGTCCTAGCTTGTCTTCTGTGACGTCTGTTGAGACAAGAACACGCATTGGCCAGCTGAAACCGCCGCGTGCCTATAGTTGCACCGCGTGGGGACAGCTGGACTGAACTAAGAGGAGGCGGGAGGACTGAGCTTCTGTCAGTCTCTTCAGGAAGTTAAGGGATGCGGTTCTGGCAAGTGAGGGGCGGGGATCAGAGGAAGCTGGTTCTGCAGCCTTGGGGCAACGCCGGGCTTCACGTGGCACCACAGAGCACTCGAGACCCATGACTTGGAGAGGGACTGTAGCCTTCAGTGGAGGAGCCCCGAACCCAAAAGATTGCTGGGGGATGGCAAGGCGGGGGAAAATTTGGTCTTTCTTCCCTCTTCAAGAGAGTCATCTTCTGTCCCCGATCCACGGGAGCGGTACAAACAAGCAGATGGTCGCGACATGTTTCCTAAAACTCACTGATCGCTCAAAGCTATTCGGGCTGCTGGCTTCCAGGCCTCTGTTTCGGCCATTGTCCCCCGCTCCAGGATTCCACACGGTACCCCATCTCAGAGCCATGAGAATGCTCCTGGGCACTAAATTTTCAGACCAAAATTCGGAACAGGGTTCGGAACAGTGTTCGGGAAGAGGGACAAGATATCTGCAAGCAATAGAAAGGCCGGGAGACGGAGCTCAGACAGCGCCCTAGAAGGAGGGAGGCATGTGAGGGCGGTGGCAGAGAGGGCGGACCCAACCGCGGTGATGTTCACTACCGTGAACAGCACTTGTGTCCTTAATAAAGATGGCGGCAACAGCTTCGATCGTCAGATCTGCCATGCGCGACGGGTTGTACCACAGGCTTTGGGGCGTCGGGGCAGAGGTGGAAGGAACCACCGGGGCATTCGGGAGCCATGTTGGAGCGGCGGGAGGCGGCAGCAGCTTCGGGAATGCTGTGGTGGGGGCTGCAAAAGCCGGGGCTACACGCCAAAGAGGCTCTGGCCGCAGAGTAGATGGTGCCCAGAGGGCGGCGGCGGCGCGGAGCGACAGGCCGAGGGGCGGGGAGCCGGGGCGGCGGTGGGGGCCGGGGCGGGGGCCCGAACAGGAGGGCCGGCCCAAGGCTCGAACCCAGGAGGGGGGCGGTGGAGGCCCTGCAGGGAGGCGGGGGGTGATGGCGAGACGGTTGCCGTGGCGGAGTCTCGGGGGACTGTCGACACCCATACTCCTGCTCCTTCTCCTCTCTTTGTTCCCCCTCAGCCGGGAGGAGCTGGGAGGCGGTCGGCACCAGGGCTGGGACCCAGGGTTAGTTGCCGCTACGGGGCCTGGGGCGCAGATCGGCGGCAGAGCCTTAGGTCTTTGTCCGGAGCCGCGCGGGGTCCTGGAGGATGGGGGCCCTGGCTTGGAAGTCAGGGAACCTATCTTCGTGGGGTTCCGAGGGAGAAAGCAAAGCACCTGGAGTGGTAAAGGGCCTCCTGAACAGCAGGATGTGAAGCTGGGGACTGAACATGGGATCCAGGCATTGGACAGCCGCAGGCGAGGGACAGGACAGGTATCGGGGTCTCTGTTATACTGGCGCCCAGAGGTCTCCTCTTGCGGGTGGACAGGACCTTTAAGAAGAGGTAGCCTTTCCCCAGAGGCTCTTTCCCCTGGCGGCCCAAGCCCAGGAAACAGCTCACCCCTGCGTTTGGACCTCCTGGCTCGGCCCGGTGGTCCCAAGCCAGCGTCCTCTCCGTGGAACTCTGGGACAGGTGCCCACAAAAGAGTGGGAAAAGCGCGCTGCTGCAGGGAATTGTGGGCACCAGAGCGCAGGCGTCAGGGCGAGAGAGCCACGACATCCCGAGTAGAGAGGACAGCCCCTCGGTGGGACTGTCTTCCCGGGGCTGCGGGATCTGTCCCCGGGTTGGATTCAGCACCACGCCCAGAGAGGACAGCTCCCACATCGGGTTCAGCACCCCGCGAGTCTCGGACAGTTCCTGATTCGGAGCCCGAGCGCATGCGCTCCCCCGGGCTCTTCCGCCGCCGCTTCCTTCCTCAGCGCCCCGGGCCGCGCCCCCCGGGGGTCTGGGCCGTTCCTGAAGCTTGGAGAATACCTTCAAGGAACCGAGCACGTTTTCGTCGCACCGCAAACCGCCACCCCCAGTTTCCGCAATACAACTACCAGACGCTGGTACCCGAGAACCAGGCTGCAGGCACCGCTGTGCTACGCGTGGTTGCTCAGGACCCGGACGCTGGCGAGGCCGGCCGCCTAGTCTACTCGCTGGCGGCGCTCATGAACAGCCGCTCGCTGGAGCTGTTCAGCATTGACCCTCAGAGCGGCCTCATCCGTACAGCGGCCGCTCTGGACCGTGAGAGCATGGAGCGTCACTACCTGCGTGTGACCGCACAGGACAACGGCTCGCCGCGCCTGTCGGCCACCACCATGGTGGCCGTGACAGTAGCTGATCGTAATGACCACTCGCCAGTTTTTGAGCAGGCGCAGTACCGAGAAACTCTTCGCGAGAATGTAGAGGAGGGCTACCCTATCCTGCAGTTGCGCGCCACTGACGGCGATGCGCCTCCCAACGCCAACCTTCGCTACCGCTTCGTGGGGTCCCCGGCGGCACGCTCCTTCGCTGCTGCAGCCTTCGAGATTGATCCTCGTTCGGGTCTCATCAGCACTAGTGGCCGTGTGGACCGCGAGCACATGGAGAGCTATGAGCTGGTCGTGGAAGCCAGTGACCAGGGCCAGGAGCCTGGGCCGCTCTCTGCCACGGTGCGCGTACACATAACCGTGCTGGACGAGAATGATAACGCTCCCCAATTCAGTGAAAAGCGCTATGTAGCACAAGTGCGTGAGGATGTGCGCCCCCATACGGTAGTGCTACGCGTTACTGCCACAGACAGGGACAAGGACGCCAACGGATTGGTGCACTACAACATCATCAGCGGCAACAGCCGTGGCCACTTTGCCATCGACAGCCTCACAGGAGAGATACAGGTGGTAGCACCTCTGGACTTTGAGGCAGAGAGAGAGTATGCCTTGCGCATCCGGGCGCAGGATGCTGGCCGGCCACCACTGTCCAACAACACGGGCTTGGCCAGCATCCAGGTGGTGGACATCAACGACCACACTCCTATCTTTGTCAGCACCCCCTTCCAGGTCTCTGTCCTGGAAAATGCGCCTTTGGGCCACTCAGTCATCCACATTCAGGCCGTGGATGCTGACCATGGAGAGAACGCCAGATTGGAGTATTCCCTAACTGGTGTGGCACCTGATACTCCCTTTGTGATAAACAGTGCCACTGGCTGGGTCTCTGTGAGTGGTCCCCTGGACCGTGAGTCTGTGGAACATTACTTTTTTGGTGTGGAAGCCAGAGACCATGGTTCACCCCCACTCTCTGCCTCAGCCAGCGTCACAGTGACTGTGCTTGATGTCAATGATAATCGGCCTGAGTTTACAATGAAGGAATACCACCTACGGCTGAATGAAGATGCAGCTGTGGGCACCAGTGTGGTCAGTGTGACTGCTGTAGATCGTGATGCAAATAGTGCCATCAGCTACCAGATCACAGGTGGCAACACCCGGAATCGCTTTGCCATCAGCACCCAGGGAGGTGTGGGTCTGGTGACACTAGCTCTGCCATTGGACTACAAGCAAGAACGCTACTTCAAGCTGGTACTGACTGCATCTGACCGGGCTCTTCACGATCACTGCTATGTGCACATCAATATCACAGATGCCAACACTCACCGGCCTGTCTTTCAAAGTGCCCACTATTCAGTGAGCATGAATGAGGATCGGCCAGTGGGTAGCACCGTAGTGGTCATTAGTGCCTCTGATGATGATGTGGGTGAGAATGCTCGTATCACCTATCTCCTAGAGGACAACCTGCCTCAGTTCCGCATAGACGCGGACTCAGGGGCCATTACACTGCAGGCCCCATTGGACTATGAGGATCAAGTGACCTACACACTGGCTATTACAGCTCGGGACAATGGCATCCCACAGAAGGCAGACACCACTTATGTGGAGGTGATGGTCAATGATGTGAATGACAACGCTCCACAGTTTGTGACCTCCCACTACACGGGATTGGTCTCTGAGGATGCCCCACCTTTCACCAGTGTCCTGCAGATCTCAGCCACTGACCGGGATGCTCATGCCAATGGCCGGGTTCAGTACACTTTCCAGAATGGGGAAGATGGAGATGGAGATTTTACCATTGAGCCCACCTCTGGCATTGTCCGTACAGTGAGGCGGCTGGACCGGGAGGCAGTTCCAGTGTATGAGTTGACTGCCTATGCAGTGGACCGAGGCGTGCCCCCACTGCGGACTCCAGTCAGTATCCAGGTTATAGTGCAGGATGTGAATGACAATGCACCCATCTTCCCAGCTGAAGAATTTGAGGTGCAGGTGAAGGAGAACAGCATTGTGGGCTCAGTGGTAGCCCAGATTACTGCAGTGGACCCTGATGAAGGCCCCAATGCCCATATAATGTACCAGATTGTGGAGGGGAACATCCCTGAGCTCTTCCAGATGGACATCTTTTCTGGAGAACTGACAGCACTTATTGACCTGGACTACGAGGCTCGCCAGGAATATGTGATTGTGGTACAGGCCACATCTGCTCCTTTGGTCAGCCGGGCCACTGTGCACGTCCGCCTGGTTGACCAGAATGACAATAGCCCTGTGCTCAATAACTTCCAGATTCTCTTCAACAACTATGTATCCAATCGCTCAGATACCTTCCCCTCAGGTATCATTGGACGCATCCCAGCTTATGACCCTGATGTCTCTGACCACCTCTTTTACTCCTTTGAGCGTGGCAATGAGCTGCAACTGTTGGTGGTCAACCAGACCAGTGGGGAGTTGCGACTCAGCCGAAAATTAGACAACAACCGCCCACTGGTGGCCTCCATGCTGGTGACTGTCACAGGTAAGTGGGAGAGGGCAGGCAAGTGACCTAGTGACTCTAACCTGTTGGGGCCTTAGGAACTCCACACGGAGTTCCTCAGACCAAAGTATTTACAAGGTTTCCAAGAATTCCTTAAGGTTTGGGTCCCTGCAACCCACAAATTGCCTAGGGTAATTCTCTGGTGGTCCCAGACAAAGCCTGTATGGGGGCTCCATGCCTGTAGCTCAAGCAGCTAAGTCACCAGCCATATACACCTGAGCTGGAGGGTTTAAATCCAGCCTGGGCCCGCCAAACAACAATGATGGCTGCAACCAAAAAATAGCCGGGCGTTGTGGCAGGTGCCTATAGTCCCAGCAACTTAGGAGGTGGAGGCAGGAGAATCGCTTGAGCCCAGGAGTTGGAGGTTGCTGTGAACTGTGGTGCCACGGCACTCTACCCAGGGCAACAGCTTGAGGCTCTGTCTCAAAAAAAAAAAAAAAAAAAAAAGCCTGTATGGGCCAGTCAGTCCATATCACACCCATGTTCAGATGAAAGGTTACTTTGGGTCCAGTTTGACCCTTACCCCATCTGTGCAGGAAAAGAAGATCATAGTTTGGTGTTCAGAAACAGCACTTATTGGCCTGGCAGTTTCAGGCAGAGTGTGGGTATACATTGGCCTGAGCGCTGTCCAATGGGCTGTTCAAGGTCCTGCTCTTTGGGAAAATGTCCAGAGGTCCACCTGCCTCTTTCCTGCCTCTACTTCTTCAGTCTTTTACAAACCCCTCTCTAATAGGAGGGTGCAGGCAGGAGAGGCTCTTGAAGTCCTGCCTACTGGAGGCTGCAAAAGTTGGAAGACAGGCTTTATTGGTGTTTGTTTCTCAAATCTGGAGCAGAGACTCCTAATATTGTCAGAGAAGGCACAGCTTCATTTATCCTTCAATTTATCCAATAACTTATTGACCACTCACTGTGTGCCAGGTTTGGGAGACAGGTGGAAAAAGGCAGATAAGCACCTCATCTTTATTTCTGTGGTGAATACTCTGGAGCCAGATCTGAAGTGGTGGACAGCTTGCTAACTCAGAAATGCTGGTGTGTGTGTGTGTGTGTGTGTGTGTGTGTGTGTGTGTGTATGTCCTGGAACTTGCTGACTCCAGAGTTCTGGGGGATGGCATCGAGTGTTCATTGGCTAGGGCCCTCTCTAGTGGTATGGGAGAGCAGTTTGTTGACTAGAGGTAGGGAGTGGGTGATCCTTGACTTGGAATCCTCCTTGTTTCTTGGAGGGAACGTTTTGCTTGTTCTACTATGCTGGGGGAGGGAAGAGAAGGATGGTGTCTGGGAATAGGTGGCCAGTGGCCCTTAGGTCCTCTTTGTGTCCTGAGTGGGGGTGGCATGCTGACCATTATAACTTGGGGTAAGTGTGAGTTACTGAGCACTCAGTTACCTTTTTGTGAGCTGTTGGGAGAGTGACTTGCTAACCCCTGGGCGCTGTGTTGGGGTTGGCTGATCCCTGGTCCAGACCTCTGGGGGTTAGGTAAAGAAACCATGGCTTGTTGACACCTTGATACTGGGGGAGCTGTTGGTCACTAGCCCCAGACTCCCTTATGTCCTGGTGAGTTAACCTGTTGACTTAGAGGTGCTGGGGGCCTGGGCTGTCATTGGCCCCAGCTCTCTTGTGTCCCAGGAAGGGGCAGCTGCTGACACCACACTGACCACTGCTTTATCCCTGCCTGCAGACGGCCTGCACAGTGTGACAGCGCAGTGTGTGCTGCGTGTGGTCATCATCACAGAGGAGTTGCTGGCCAACAGTCTGACTGTGCGCCTTGAGAATATGTGGCAAGAACGCTTCCTGTCTCCGCTGCTGGGTCACTTCCTTGAAGGCGTGGCTGCGGTACTCGCCACACCAGCTGAAGATGTCTTCATTTTCAACATCCAGAATGACACCGACGTGGGGGGCACGGTGCTCAATGTGAGTTTCTCGGCGCTGGCTCCGCGTGGGGCCGGGGCAGGTGCTGCAGGGCCCTGGTTCAGCTCTGAGGAGTTGCAGGAGCAGTTGTACGTGCGCCGTGCTGCGCTCGCGGCCCGCTCGCTCCTCGACGTATTGCCCTTCGATGACAATGTGTGCCTGCGCGAACCCTGTGAGAACTATATGAAATGCGTCTCAGTGCTCCGCTTTGACTCGTCCGCGCCCTTCCTGGCCTCTGCCTCCACGCTCTTCCGACCCATCCAACCCATCGCCGGCTTGCGCTGCCGCTGCCCGCCCGGCTTCACAGGTGACTTCTGCGAGATCGAGCTCGATCTCTGCTATTCGAACCCGTGTCGCAATGGCGGAGCCTGTGCGCGACGCGAAGGCGGCTACACCTGCGTCTGCCGTCCGCGTTTCACTGGTGAGCAGTACGCCAGGAGGGAACTTGGGGGCGGGACTGCAATGCTAGTGAGTACGAGGCATCGCTTTTGACAAAACTGGGGTTGTGCGGGAGCTGTAAGCCCAGAAGCCGTAGAAGTAGACCCGGAGTGGGCCTCAGGCCACTAGAGAATGGAGATCTTAGGCAGGAATGAGGGGTGGGGCCCAGCCGGGCTTGTGGAGCGAGGCGGGTCCAGACAGAGCGGGTGCGACCAGAGGGAGCTGCTTCTTTCGGGAGGCTCTCAGAACCTGGCCTTGAAGCGCTCGGACGTTGTGCCCGCTTAAGCAGAGGCGGCATGGTTGTGACCACCTCTGACCACGGCTTGGCCTCCAGGAGAAGACTGTGAACTGGACACCGAAGCCGGACGCTGCGTCCCCGGCGTCTGCCGCAACGGGGGAACCTGCACCGATGCGCCCAACGGCGGTTTTCGCTGTCAATGCCCGGCAGGCGGCGCCTTCGAGGGCCCGCGCTGCGAGGTGGCAGCACGCTCCTTCCCGCCCAGTTCTTTCGTCATGTTCCGCGGCCTACGGCAGCGCTTCCACCTAACGCTGTCCCTCTCGTAGGTGCCCGCCCGGTGTCTGCGCGGCCTCAGGCTTCCCCTACCTAGATGACTCAGATTCAGATTCCTGAGTGCCCGAGCCTGCTGCCCCCACAGGACACCGCCCCCTCCCCTGATGACCGCTCCTGACGTCACTGCTCTGGGGTTCCCCGTCAGTCCTTGCAGTCCCTTGTCGTTTCCTTTCCTGCCCCAGTCTGAACGGGCGCCCCAAGAAACTTCTCGCGGGGATGGTGGGTGTGAGGTGGTATCTGGTTCCTGACATTTCCTGCCCACCCCTCTCAGGTTCGCGACGGTGCAGCCCAGCGGGCTACTCTTCTACAACGGGCGCCTTAACGAGAAGCATGACTTCCTGGCCCTGGAGCTCATGGCTGGCCAAGTTCGGCTCACATATTCCACGGGTGGGTGCCTCTGCTGATGTGTGTTGGCGAGTAGGTGCATGTGTACGTCCAGTGGCTGGAATATGCAAGCCCCTAGTTCCTGAGGTTTGCCTCACTGTGCACCTGAACACACACCTCCATGCCAAACACAGTAGTGAAGACCCAGCTCTGGAATCATTCCCTATGGGAAGGCCCATCTCTCCAAAAAGTGTATGCTGCTTCTATCTGTTCAAACCCACTCTGGTCCAGTCAGTATGGTCAACAGTAGGGGGAATAATCTGAGGCATCCATGGTGACTCTGGGAGTAACCATCCCTCTATGATTGGGCTGGGGGATGGAGTGATTCAGCTGTCCCATGTAATTCTCCACATGCATCTCCTCCCCAGGTGAATCCAACACAGTGGTCAGCCCCACAGTTCCAGGGGGCCTGAGTGATGGGCAATGGCATACAGTGCATCTGAGATACTACAATAAGGTGAGCACCACTCCAGCATAGAGTATGGGGAGAGTTGGGATGCTGAGTTCTGCTCATTGGGGTTATCCTAAGGGCACTGTTGATTGTTGTGCCTGGGTCTTTAGCCCCGGACAGATGCCCTAGGGGGTGCTCAGGGCCCCTCCAAGGACAAGGTGGCTGTGCTGAGTGTGGATGATTGCGATGTGGCTGTAGCTCTGCAGTTTGGTGCTGAGATTGGCAACTACTCATGCGCGGCTGCTGGTGTGCAAACAAGCTCCAAGAAGTGAGGCCCCCACCCCCTGGTGCCCATGTCTTCTACCTCTCAAAGCCCACCCTAATCTTTCATATACCCCATTCTTCACCCCAGCCTGCCAAGCTCCCCATCCTTTCTCCAGACCACCAGATTTCCCTCTTCCCTCAAAGACCTTGAAAGGCTATTCACCCTAGCTCTCGGACCTATATTCTACCCCAGACTCCCTGCTTCCACACACAATGCCTGGGTACACAGTCCTCAAAAGCCTCCACTTTCCCCCCCTAGTCTCTCTAATGCCCCAAGTCCTCACTCCACTCATCCCCTTAATCTCATACCATTCCCTCCAGACTGCACTTCTTTATCGCCTACCACTGCCACTCAGATGCCTTGTTCCTTCATTGTAGCCCTCAACCCCAGTTCCCCTACCTTTCCCCAGACCATCTGCCCATCTTGAGCTATCCTTTGTACCCCAACAACTGAAGTAAGGCCTTAACTCCTTCCCTCGCCTGGCCTCATCCTTCCTCCTCAATCTCTCCACCCTTTACTTCCTATGGCTCCCAGAAGCAACCCTATTCTGGTCCCAATCCCACTAGTGACCCAGAACCCTGACCCCCAGGTCCCTGGACCTGACGGGTCCTCTGCTCCTGGGGGGTGTCCCCAACCTCCCCGAGAACTTCCCCGTGTCCCACAAAGACTTCATCGGCTGTATGCGGGACCTGCACATCGATGGCCGCCGAGTGGACATGGCGGCCTTTGTCGCAAACAATGGGACCATGGCAGGTAGGCCTGAAGCTCCCATGAGTTCAGCCCATGGCCCTGTTCCAATCATAGGGAGGGAGTGAAAGACTACATGGGGTGACTTCAACCCCATCTCCTTAGATGGCAAGCACCATACTATAGCTCAGCCTTTAAGGACCGATTCTTAGCAACCCCATTCCCTGAGAGACCATGGGGCTGCAATCATGGCCTCTTTGGGCCCCTTAGGACATCAATGTCCTCCAGCACTCATGCTCCCTACCTCATATTCTTATATCCTCCATGTGTCTTCTTTTCCCAGGCTGCCAGGCCAAACTGCACTTTTGTGACTCAGGCCCCTGCAAAAACAGTGGCTTCTGCTCAGAGCACTGGGGTGGCTTCAGCTGTGACTGCCCTGTGGGCTTCGGTGGCAAAGACTGTCATCTCAGTGAGTGGGCAGCATGGGGCAGGAGGGGTGTGCAGGGTAAAGTCTATTCCTGGGTTGTGGCTAGTGACCCTGCTTCTTTTATCCACTCAGCCATGGCCCATCCCCACCATTTTCGTGGCAATGGTACACTGATCTGGAACTTTGGAAGTGAAATGACTGTGTCTGTGCCATGGTATCTGGGGCTGGCATTTCGGACACGAGCAACACAAGGGGTCCTGATGCAAGTGCAGGCTGGGGCACACAGCATGCTTCTCTGCCAGGTGTGTTTACCCTTCTAATCTCAATCTCTGATGCCATCAGCAACATTCTTCTGGGCTTTTGTATGGTCACCAGCATAATTTTCTGCCAGATGTCCTAACCACTTGTAAACCTGACCCTTGATTCTCTTCCCCATCATGATATCCTCTATAGATACAGGGTACCAGCATAGTTCTCTCTAGGTACACCAATCTACAACCCTGGTTCTATCCTCTGCCCCTGACCTAAGATATCAGCAACAGGGTGTCCTCTGGCATAGTGTCCTGTGTGCTAGGTGTAACCTTGACCACCATTCTGAACTCTAATATTCTTGACCCCTGAGCCTTCTGAACCCCACCTCCCAGCCACAACCCAACTTGGTGCTCTAACTCCAGGGCTATGCATCTCTAACCTACAGATAGATCAGGGGTTGCTGTCCGTGACGGTGACCAGGGGCTCAGGCCGTGTTGCACACCTCCTCCTGGACCAGGTGACTGTCAGTGATGGCCGATGGCATGATCTGCGGCTGGAGTTGCAAGAGGAGCCAGGTGGCCAGCGGGGCCACCATGTCCTCCTGGTCTCACTGGACTTTAGCCTCTTCCAGGTTTGACCTCTGATCCTGGGGTAGTATGCTGTCAGCCTTCCAACCAGAACTGCCTTGTTTGACCCCAGCTCTAATCCAGCTCCTCTCAATTCCCTGTACTGCTCCAAGTCTAACATTCTTCCCCCAGTTTCCCTCTTTATATTCTTGGTGAGCCCACCCCACCAGCCAGGTTAGTGTGCCGTCAGGCCTTCCTTACATCAAAGAGCCCACCTAGATATCTGGCCTGGTCTTAGGGAACCTCTGTACCACCAGCAAAGACCTGACTCCTGGAAGCCCCTTCTGATCTCTGCCCTGGTCCCTACCTACCCAGATCAGAAATCAAAGAATTTCAGTCTTCTCTGGGTCCAGGAGGGAGGCAACTGAGGCTGGCTTCTGACTGAAACCTCCCTATCACACATTACCCAGGACCAAGCAGATTCTCCATACTTGAGAGTAGCTCATTCCCAAACCATTCCCCTGGTACAGAGGGAAGTAGGGTTATTCAGGGACAGAAGAAGGCCAAGACTGACTGTAGGATACATCAGGGTTCATCCCCATCCCGATCTCCAATGCTGACTGTCCCCCTTTCTCCAGGACACCATGGCAGTAGGGAGCGAGCTGCAGGGCCTGAAGGTAAAGCAACTCCACGTGGGAGGCCTGCCTTCCAGCAGTAAGGAGGAGGTTCCTCGGGGTCTGGTCGGCTGCATCCAGGTGGGGATCAGCATAAGAATGTGATACAGGACCTTAGGGTCATTGGCCAGAGGTCAGGGACTCCTTGGGACCTGAAAGGAAGCATTCAAATTGGGGTTGACATGAGGGCTTGGATGACCCAGAGTTACCAGAGATAGGCCAAGCCTGTGATATTAGAAGTGAGAGTCTGGCTTAGATGATCTGTGTCAGAGACAGCACAATTAGGGTTCCCCAGGGACCCAAGTCAGGGGACTGAATGAGGATATTTTGTGGGGCCTGGGTTCTTGGGGGGATCTTGGGAAATTGCATGTTAGGGGTTATAAGAGCAGAAGCCTGGCTCTAAAGGACTTGTGCCTTGACATGTTTTTACCCCTTGCTGGCTGTATCCATAGGGGGTGTGGCTTGGCTCCACACCCTCGGGGTCCCCGGCCCTGCTACCCCCCAGCCACCGAGTGAACGTGGAGCCTGGCTGTGTGGTGACCAACGCCTGTGCCTCTGGGCCCTGCCCACCCCATGCTGAATGCCAAGATCTCTGGCAGACCTTTTCTTGCACATGCCAGCCAGGTAGGCCTTGAGAGGGTTGGGGGAAGGGTGGTCTGGGCAGGAGCCAGGGGCTCATGACAAAGATGGGAGATCCAGAGGGCCTGTGGGGGAAGGGGGGGAACTTAGAAGGACAAGTACCTGCTTCCTTCCATGCTCTGTGACCCATGTCCTGAGCTTCCTGACCCAATCTGCAGGTTACTATGGTCCAGGCTGTGTGGATGCCTGCCTCTTAAACCCCTGTCAAAACCAGGGGTCATGCCGGCACCTCCCAGGAGCCCCCCATGGCTATACCTGTGACTGTGCAGGTGGCTATTTTGGGCACCACTGTGAGCACAGGTGAGAGGCTGGGAGCTAAGATAATGGAGAGACCTGGTGGGAAAAGGGAGGGTCACTGAGATACCATGGAAGCATCTCATTTGGTTGTTCACCCTCAGGATGGACCAGCAGTGCCCACGGGGATGGTGGGGAAGCCCAACCTGTGGCCCCTGCAACTGTGACGTTCACAAGGGCTTTGACCCCAACTGCAATAAGACAAATGGGCAGTGTCATTGCAAGGTGTGCCTGGCTCCTGACCTTTCAACCCTTCTTTGGACATGATCTATGATTCTTGTCCAGCTTGCTGACCTCTGGCACCTGACTTGGGCCCTAACCTCTTACCCGTGTCCTTTGAGCTAGTTGCCATCTCTCATCCTTCACCCTAACACCTCCCTTACCTCCTGTAGCCCAGTCTTCCTCCTAGCCGTTGAGTGCTGTTCTCTTTACCCTTTGCCTTTGACCATTCCCCAAACCCTGACCTCTGACCTCAGGCCCCAACCCATCCTCAAACAGGAGTTCCACTACCGCCCCTGGGGCAGTGACTCATGCCTCCCGTGTGACTGCTACCCTGTGGGCTCCACCTCGCGCTCATGTGCACCCCACAGTGGGCAGTGCCCCTGTCGCCCAGGAGCCCTTGGCCGCCAGTGCAACAGCTGTGACAGTCCCTTTGCAGAGGTGACAGCCAGTGGCTGCCGAGGTAAGCAGGCTTAACCCAGCTTCACCCACAGCGGGCTGATTCCAGCATGCTGTCACCAAGTATTAGTAGCATTTTTAGCTTCTTGGGTAGGGACTCTGGAAGCTTCTGAGGAAGACCACTTATACCCAGGGATCCCTACATTTGCCTCAAGTACTTTGCTGACTTGTCACAGAATCTGACAGGCCCTCTCCTGAGAAGCCAACAGGAATGGTGGGCAGTGGGCCTGGGGTAGGCAGTGGAGGGGCAGTAGGCAAGACATGGCTGCCACTTGCCCCAGATTCTACCTCCTCTCTCTCTAGTGCTCTATGATGCCTGCCCCAAGTCCCTGAGATCTGGTGTGTGGTGGCCTCAGACCAAGTTTGGCATCTTGGCCACAGTGCCCTGTCCCCGAGGAGCCCTGGGTGAGTATATGGGGGGAAAGGGCTTTGCTGAAGGTAAGGGTAAGCCTTTTTTCTGACTGCTAGAGCCATCTCTTTTCCTGAGTTGGGTGGTCTTGGTCCCGTAAAGAGGTGGGAATGGGGTGGGAGTCCATGTGGGCCCCTCACTACTTCCCAGGGCCTCTGGATCCTTCCCTAAACCTTCATTGAGCCTCCATCTGTTTCTCTTGGCTTCTGGGCAGGATTGCGGGGTACAGGTAAGGGGTACATGTTTGCTCAGGTGCGCTGTCCCCTCCCACTGCCAGAGCTTTTGCAGATCCCTCCCCCTGCCTGAGATCCCCGCAGACCCTTCCCTCCTGCCTGAGGTTTCTAAAATCTACTCCTAACTGCCTGAAGTCCCTGGAGGCCCCTTTCTGCTGTCTGAGGACCCTGGAATCCCTTCCTTGATGCCTGAGTTCCTTAGGGACGCCTCCCTATTGCCTGGGAAACTAAAGATCCTTCCCTACTTCCTAAGATGTTTGCAGACCCCTCCTCAGGACATTACCACTTCCTGAGGGTCCTTGTAGGCCTCTCCTTACTGCCTGAGATCATGGAAGATCCTTCCCCTCTGTTTGAGGACCTTACAACTCCTCCCTGCTGCTTGAGGCCTCCTCAGTGGCTGGACAGAGCTCGTCTGTGTATGCATGCCCATGTATATGTCTTTCTGTGCCTGCACAGTCTGAGAGTCTGTCTTGGAGGGAAGGGAATTCTGTGTTTAAGTTAGAGTCCCTCTTGGTGGTTACAAGCTCCTTAAAGACACAAGTCAATTCTCACTCTACCTCCATCCCAACAGACAAGGAAGAGAGATGACAGCAAAGTCACCACTGAGGCAGTTAAAACTGTGTGAACCCCCCACCTTACTTTGGTCACAGGATATTCCTGGCAGACCTCATCTGTGTTGGCATGTCTGTGTGTGTATGAGATAGTACTGTGTCTTTGTGCTTGTTCTGATCCATGCATCTATGTGTGTGCAGCTGTGAGCACTGGCTGTATGTATGAGCACTGGCATGTCTATGAGCTTATCCCAGCCTGTGTGTGGATGCAGGTGAGCGTGTGTGTCTGCAGCCCTACCCTGTGTAGCTGGTGGTTGAGGATGGCCCACACACACCCTCAGGAATGGACTGACAAGCACTGGGCCCACATGGGCTGGGGCTGCTGTGTCCAGGGATCCAACTGTAGATGCTTACTGCTGTCCTCTGCCTCAGGGACTGCCCTGGGACAGGAGAGGGTGCTATAGTCAGCTCCTTGGCAAAGGAATCCAGGTCCCAGGTCTGACCAGGGCTTTCCTACCCCTAGGTGCCGCTGTGCGGCGATGTGATGAGGACCGGGGTTGGCTGGAGCCTGACCTCTTCAACTGTACTTCTCCTGCCTTTCGAGAGCTCAGTCTGTTGGTGAGACTGCCCAAACCTTTCCCTGCACCCAAGACCTTCACTGGCTCTCTCTCAAGCCTATAGTGGGCCCCAGATATCATCTCCAGACCTTGACCTCCTGGGCCATTTCTGGTTGCCCTTTAAACTGGCAACCCCTTCTTCCTGTGAGGGGTTTAACAATGGCTTAAGGGATCACAGAGCAACCACTCTCATTCTTGTCCTGGCAGCTGGATGGTCTAGAGCTGAACAAGACAGCACTGGATACTATGGAGGCTAAGAAGCTGGCTCAGCAGCTGCGGGAGGTGACTGGCCACACTGACCATTACTTCAGCCAAGATGTCCGAGTCACTGCCCGCCTGCTGGCCCACCTGCTGGCCTTTGAGAGCCATCAGCAGGGTTTTGGGCTGACAGCCACACAGGATGCCCACTTCAATGAGGTGGGCCTGTGCCCTATGTTCCCAATTCCCTGGCCATGGACCCCAGCTCCATGACCCCTAGATCCCCAGCCCCCAGCCCTGGATCCCTAGCTCAATGCCCTCCTGTCCTCTGGGGAAGTGAAGGTCCCAGACTCTCCTTCTTCCCTTGTCCTCTTCAGCTCCATTCCCTTGCTTTGGGTCCTCTCTGAGCACCTGGCAAGACCCCTCGGCCCCGTCCGTCCCCTCACTCATCCTCGTCACCTGGCTGAGCCCAGTTTCATCTCTGTCTTCCCAGAATCTGCTGTGGGCCAGCTCTGCACTGCTTGCTCCAGAGACCAGGGACTTGTGGGCAGCACTGGGGCAGCGGGCCCCTGCGGGCTCCCCAGGCAGCGCAGTGTTGATGCGGCATCTAGAGGAGTATGCAGCCACACTTGCAAGGAATATGGAACTCACATACCTGAACCCTGTGGGGCTGGTGACACCCAATATCAGTGCGTGGTGGGTGGGGTGGGGTGGGGCAGGGCAGGGGCCCATGAAAGGGCAGGAACCTAGAGGTCAGAGGCTGGGGCTATTGATGGTGACATTAATGGCAGAGTCTGTGCCACAATCCGCAGCATTTTTCAGGGGCAGGCTCTGTGCTGGTAACAAGGAAAATGTGGATTATGGGACTTGAGTGCAGGAGGAAGTGGAACTTGCAGCATGGGGAAGAGGGCCTTGATGGGCCTCCTCCTTTTTCCTCCTGGGCAGTGCTCAGCATTGACCGCATGGAACACCCCAGTTCGACACAGGGGAACCATCGCTACCCCCGTTACCACAGCAACCTCTTTCGGGGCCAGGATGCCTGGGATCCTCATACTCATGTGGTGCTGCCTTCCCAGTCCCCTCGGCCATCCCCGTCTGAAGGTGAAAGCCCTTGAGAGATCCCTGGGTCCGGTCCTATTTCCCTGTCCCCATCAAGTCAGACCCCATGTTGTTCTGCAAATTTCCCCCTTGCCAGACCTCTCCATGTCAGACCTTTTATGTGAGACCCTCTCACATCAATTCTACACCCCACAACTACCACAGATGACCCTTCCCAGACCTTGAAGTTACCCTTCATGGGCCCCTGCTCCCCCACCTTCTAGTTCTGGACCTGCATTTGGACGTGCTTGATGCTGGGTTGGGTTCAAAGCTGGGTTTGTGGGTGCTTGGGGTCAGAGGTCACTGACAGTGGCTCCTCTCTCTTTCTTGGCAGTTCTGCCCACAACCAGTAACATGGAAAACTCTACCACCTCAAGTGTGGTTCCCCCACCAGACCCCCTGGAGCCAGAGCCTGGGATCTCCATTATCATTCTCCTTGTTTACCGCACTTTGGGGGGGCTGCTCCCTGCCCAGTTCCAGGCTGAGCGCCGAGGTGCCAGGTACCCATGCCCCTCACCCCTGATCTTTCCATGAGCTTCTGCTCAGCACACCACTCCCCTCTTTGGTTAACAGGTTCACATACATACAGAGATGCTCTAGTGCACAGCTCCAGAGAGCCTTGTCCGTGCTGGGTTCCATGTGAATCATGTTCTCTGGAGTTGTGCAAAGGAGTAGAGCTGCAGGATGACAGACACACAGCCACAGATGGGGGCAGTCACACACAGGAAGGTACATGCACCAGGTGTAGACCAGCTGATAGAGAAAAACAGGCTTATTGATGAAGGCCAGATGAATTTGGCAGAAGAACAGTATGAGCAAACAGTTCAAATCCCCTGGAGCTAAACTAGCTGGATGTCATGGTGGGCACCTATAGTCCCAGCTACTGGGAAGCAAGAGGATAGCTTAAGCCCATGAGTTTGAGGTTGCTGTGAGCTATGACACCATGGCACTCTACCTAGGGCAATCAAGTGGGACTATCTCAAAAAAAAAAAAAAAAAAATCCTCGGGAGCCACTTAGGCCTCAGACTCCAGTCTGAGCAGTTAGTCTAACCTCAACAGAGAGGCATCTTAGAAACAGCATTCACTCTGGGTATATCCCAGACCCTTGGTCAGCCATGGTAAGTAGCACAAAGACAGGGTGAGGTAGGTAGACAGCTTGGAGAGCTCAGCAGTGGCCAAGCCCAGATGGGATGTCTCCTCAGGCTTCCTCAGAACCCTGTTATGAACTCTCCGGTGGTCAGTGTGGCTGTATTCCATGGACGCAAGTTCCTAAGGGGTGTCCTGGAGTCACCAATCAGCCTTGAGTTCCGACTGCTACAGACAGCGAATCGGAGCAAGGCGATCTGCATGCAGTGGGACCCATCTGGCCTGTGAGGATCCCCATTCTGGAAACTTTGGTCCCCTGCTAGCTCCTGGGAGGCCAACTGATAATCCTAAACCTGCCCCTCAGCCATTCCCACAATCCTGTGTAAACCCTCACCTAACAATGGGGCACTCCCCAGATGGGGTGGTAGGTCTAACTGCCCTGTGGCTACAGGACAAACCAGCATGGTATGTGGACAGCACGGGACTGTGAGCTGGTGCACAGGAACGGATCCCATGCACGGTGTCGCTGCAGCCGGACAGGCACCTTTGGGGTCCTCATGGATGCCTCCCCCCGTGAGGTGGGGCTATGTTCAGTGTCCTAAGGGAAGGTGGGAGTCAAAGGGCTAGGGGCATTCTGCCCAACACCCCAGTGAATGTCCCTCTCTTTGCAGCGGCTGGAAGGTGACCTGGAGCTGCTGGCTGTGTTCACCCATGTGGTTGTGGCAGTGTCTGTGGCTGCACTGGTGCTGACTGCAGCTGTCCTGCTGAGTTTGCGCAGCCTGAAGTCCAATGTGCGTGGGATCCATGCCAATGTGGCAGCTGCCCTCGGGGTGGCAGAGCTCCTCTTCCTGCTGGGGATTCACAGGACCCACAACCAGGTGCAGGTTCAGGGCCAAAGAACCTGTATCCTGATAACCCCACCTTACCCAAGAGGCCTGGGCCAAATCTTAGGGTCAGATGCTCAGATTAAGGCCAAGGTTTGGGGCAATATGCTGGGGTAAAATGCTGTGGTTTAGGGATCAGAGATGGGAAGCAGATGCTGGGAGGGGGTCAGAGGTGGGATGAGGCAGGAGTGGTCCTGACACCCCCCTGCCCTGCCCTCAGCTGGTGTGCACTGCAGTCGCCATCCTCCTGCACTACTTCTTCCTCAGCACCTTTGCATGGCTCCTTGTGCAGGGGCTGCACCTCTACCGCATGCAGGTTGAGCCACGCAATGTGGACCGTGGTGCCATGCGTTTCTACCATGCCCTGGGATGGGGCGTCCCTGCTGTGCTGCTGGGTGAGGGCCCTGCCCACTTGCCCATTCAGGGCTGTAATCCCTGACCTCAAGCTATCACCTGGCCTGACCCTGTCCCCAATCCCAATCGTGTGACTCTCTCCAACCTCAACCCCCTGCATCCCCTCTTTATGGAGGAGCCTGCTCCACCCTCACTTACTTTCCACCCACATATGGGAGGGTCAGTAGCTCTGGAATACACCTCTCAGTTCCACCCCTTCTCCCCAAGGCCTTGCTGTTGGCCTGGACCCTGAGGGCTATGGGAACCCTGACTTCTGCTGGATCTCAGTCCATGAACCCCTCATCTGGAGCTTTGCTGGCCCTGTCATCCTGGTCATATTGGTGAGTGCCCTGTACTTGGTGTCCACCTCTGTGCTTCCCTCATTGTGGGAGGAGGAGGACTTGTGGCAAGTGTGGTTCCATCAGCTGAGGAGGGCTGGGGGCAGACTGCAGGCTCCCTGGCTTGATCTCCATTTGTGTTCTTTGGTCACAAAGTGACCACTCCCCACTCAACTGGCATGGAGGTGGGGGGTATAGGGTCACAGATTCTCCCTACCTCTGTCTGTGTCTCTCCCCCATCTCTCAGTCCCTGTCTGGTTCTCTTATATCCAACTTTTTCTGTGATTCTAAGCTCCTCTGTCTTTTTGTTTCTGATTTGTACCTTCGTGTTCTTGTGTGTGACAAAGAATTTCTCACTGCTTCTGCCTCTTTGTCTGTAGTCTTGGTCTCTCTCTGTCCCTACCTCTGTCTGTCTGTCTCTCATTGTTTCTCTTTCTTTGCCCTGACTGGCCTCATGTGTCCGACTGTGGGTCCAGATGAATGGGACCATGTTTCTCCTTGCTGCCCGCACATCCTGCTCCACAGGGCAGAGGGAGGCCAAGAAGACCTCTGCACTGTGAGTTGGCTGACTGGGGGAAGAAGGGGATCCTCAGGATGGCAGGGTCCTTCTAGGTGGGGTCTGGGGTCTCTAGAGCATCCCTGGTGTAGGCTGGGTTCCAAGTTCTGATAAAGAAATGTAGTCACACCTGCCCTGGCCTGCTATCCCTCCCTGGCGCTTTCACTATACTCTGGCCCCACACGTGCTGCCACCATGCTGTTTCTCCTGGTCCTCTGGGTCTCCCTTGGCCTGGGTGTCCCACTCTGCCCCCTCCCCCATGTGTCCCTACCTATCTTCCATGCTTTTCCTCATGGTCCTACACTCCCATGTATTTTACCCCCTCTCACCCTATGGCTCCAGGAGTGCTTTCTTGGTTCTTTGTATGACCTCCCATCTCCCCCCCCCCCCCCGTGTCCTCCAGCGACCCCCATGTTCCTTTTCTTCTATGTCCCCTGCATGAGTCACACATGAGCCTTGCGTGTCCTCCTGTGTCCTCCCATGTCCCTGCAGCAGGACCCTTCGCAGCTCCTTTCTGCTCCTGTTGCTGGTCAGTGCTTCCTGGCTCTTTGGCCTCCTGGCAGTCAACCACAACATCCTGGCTTTCCACTACCTCCATGCCGGCCTCTGTGGCCTCCAGGTAACCCTGACACCCTTCCCCGCCCCTGACCCCAGTGGGTATTCAGAAGGCTGGGCACAACCCCAAGCAGGGCATTGACTGTAGGCCTAAAGCTGACTCTTTTTGGATGACTATTGTCAGGCCAGACACTGGCCCTAGCTGCTGACCCCTGGCCTGGAGCTATGGTCAGTGAGGTCAGCAGCTGAGCCATGTCTACTAGACACTGACCCCAGACTGGGTGTTGATCCTGCACTAGCCTTCACCAACACTGAGGCTGCTGGCCCCTTGCTGATCCACACTGACCTTTACTGACTCCAGTCACTCATGCTACTCTGGCCTCTGCCCCTGCTGACCTTGCTTGATCCCCTTACTTACCCTACTGGCCTCCTCATTGTCTCATACTAACCTGTAGTGACTGGCCCAGCTGACCCACAGGGACTTATACTGGCCCCTGGTGGCCCCCTGCTGGTCCTACTCCCACGTTCTCTGACTTTGATATCTCCCTGCCCCTTGCTAAGCCCTCAGTGACCTCACACTGACCCTTGCTGACATATAGGGCCTGGCAGTGCTGCTGCTTTTCTGTGTCCTGAATGCAGATGCCCGAGCTGCCTGGACACCCGTCTGTCTGGACAGGAAGGCAGCACCCGAGGAGGCAAGGCCCACACCTGGAATGGTGAGTTGACTATCAAGGGCTTGGGGGCCTGGGGAGGCCAGGGTTTGAGGCTTTTGCAGGGCTATATTACCTGTGCCCACTTCCCCCAGGGACCTGTGGCCTACAACAACACAGCCCTCTTTGAGGAGAGTGGCCTCATCCGCATCACTCTCGGTGCCTCCACCGTCTCCTCCGTGAGCAGTGCCCGCTCCGGCCAGACACAGGACCAGGACAGCCAGCGGGGCCGCAGCTACCTCAGGTAAGTGGAAGGGCCTCCTTGTGAGGGGCACTCTCAGCTTAGTTCAGCCCCATGTTACCAAGAATTGGCGGGTGGTGCCTGTGGCTCAGTGGGCAGGGCGCTGGCCCCATATACCAAGGGTGGCGGGTTCAAACCTGGTCCCGGTCAGCTAAAACAGCAGTGGCAACTGCAACAAAAATAGCCAGGCATTATGGCAGGTGCCTGTAGTCCCAGCTACTCAGGAGGCTGAGGCAAGAGAATCGCCCTAGCCCAAGAGCTGGAGGTTGCTGTGAGCTGTAATGCCACAGCACTCTACTGAGGGTGACAAAGTAAGACTCTGTCTCTAAAAAAAAAAAAAAAAAAAAAAAAAGTTGGCATTACTAGGTCCTGGTGGGGCAGGTAATGTGTGCCCCCATGTGCCCCGTCAGGGGCCCTGCTGCTACCTGTGCCCCAGATGTCCAGGGACACCCTCAGAGACATTCCACTTGTAGCTAGCTATGTACTTAGACCAGGCATCCTCAAACTTTTTAAACAAGGGGCCAATTCACTGTCCCTCAGACCACTGGAGGGCCAGACTATAGTTTAAAAAAAAACAACTATGAACAAATTCCTATGCACCTGCACATATCTTATATTGAAGTAAAAAATAAAACGGGAACAAATACAATTCACACCACTTCATGTGGCCCGCGGGCTGCAATTTGAAGACGCCTGACTTAGACACTCCAGCTTCCAAGCACCCTTTATATCCTCTTTTCATGGGGGCCTCCTGCCTTTCCAGGGATAATGTCCTGGTTCGACATGGCTCAGCTGCTGACCACATTGACCACAGCCTCCAGGCTCATGCTGGCCCCACTGACCTGGATGTGGCCATGTTCCATCGAGATGCTGGTGGAGTTGGGGGCCTGGGTTAGGGAGGAGGAAGGCAGAGGCTCTCTCCCCAATTGATCCCCTTTTCTTCTGCCCTACCCAAACTGGGTACAGTGGGTGACTGAGGTGGGACAAGCTCCTCCCAGGTCACTGCCCCAGGAGGTATCTACCCACCAAGCCCTGATTCTCTCAACCCACTCCTCCTACCTTGCTTCATGATAAATCTTGGCCCTAATATTCCCACCTCCACTTCAAGTTCTGCCAAGGTCCCCAGCCCAAACACCCTTGCTGTACCCAGGTAGAACCCCAGGTTCTTCCCTTACTCCAAAGTCTCTCACCTCCTCCCCAAATTACTATTATACCCTCTTCCTCTGACTTTCCCAACTCTAGGTGCAGACTCTGACTCCGACAGTGATCTGTCCTTGGAGGAGGACAGGAGTCTGTCCATCCCATCTTCAGAAAGCGAAGACAATGGCCGGACACGGGGGCGATTCCAGCATCCACTCTGCCGAGCAGCCCAGAGTGAGAGGCTCCTCACCCACCCCAAAGGTGATGGGAGCCCTCTGAGCTCATGAGTGACCAAGGAAAACCCCATTTTCTGCTTAGACTTGATGCATGGACCCTGCTGTCTCCTGAAGATGCCTGGGACTGGAACATTGGGAACCTCTGGGGTCAAGCTTGGGACCCCCATGCATGTCTCCCTATCCAGCCTCCTGGAAGTGCTTGGGAGGCCCAGGAATGACCTGGTACAGAGTAATGAGGTCAGGGATATTACGGAGTGGCATGTTATCCCTCTAGCCCCCACTCTTCCCTGCAGGTTAGGGTCTGGTCTGGTTTCCTAACCCTGAGCCATTAGGTTCTTCTACTTCCAGTATCTAGTTAAGGGGTGATTATCAAGAACCCCCTCCCTGGGTGGTTCCACTGGTCTCTGAGGACATGCCCTCCTATTCCCACATCTGCTCACTGGGACCAGCCAGGGCTTCAAGGGTCATTTGGATCAGGAATCACTGAGTCTGAGTTACAGGGGTCATGAGTCACTGGGGTCAACCCAGAGGCTCCTGTAACCTGCCCTGGCTCCACAGATGTGGATGGCAATGATCTCCTGTCCTACTGGCCAGCCCTGGGGGAGTGTGAGGTAGCCCCCTGTGCTCTGCAGACTTGGGGTTCTGAAAGGCGTCTGGGGCTGGACACCAGCAAGGATGCAGCGAACAACAACCAGCCAGACTTGGTCCTGACCAGTGGGGATGAAACCTCTGTGGGCCGGGCCCAACGCCAGAGGAAAGGTATAACCCTGACCATTGGCCTGCACTACAGAGATCCTGGGGGCTGCTCATGCCCTGACCCAGGGGATTTCAGCTAGCTATGTACTTAGACATTCCAGCCTCCAGACATCCCATTACATCCCAAAGTGAGAGTTCCTCTTATTCTGATCTGGGGGTTTTTGCTCCGCCAGCCTGCTTCATAGTCTCCCTATCCTGACCTGGGATTTTTCATCCTCCCATGCCTTGTCTGACACCACAGGTACCTCAGGGGCTACTCCCGCCCCAACCCAATGGATTCCTCCCTTTCCTCCAATTCCAGTTTGTAAGAGCTGATGCTCCCCAGATCCCAGAGTTCCTGCTCTGATCTGGAAGGTTTCTGCTCCCTACCTTGCTTTATATAAGAGGTTGTCCTTGCCCCAACTCAAGAGATTTCTGCCTTCACCCTTGTATCACAAGGACCTGGGGACTGCTCTTGCCCCAACCCAGGGGGTTTTTGCACTTTTGACTCAGTCCTGCATTCCCGGGACCTGAGGGCTGCCCCTCTCTGACTTTGTGGGGGAGGTTGCCTTTACCACAGGGACTGCCTGTGCCCTGATCTAAAGGATTACTGCCTCCCCACTCAGGATTCCCCTGTCCTGCTGCCTTTCTGGGACCTCTAGGGTTGCTTCTGCCCTTCCGCAAGGGGTTTCTGCTCCCAGGGCTCTGTCACAGGGATCCCAGGGCTACCACATCCCTAGACTCAGGAATTCCTGTTTATCCTCTCCACATACACACCCTGTCTCCCATTTTATTCCTCCTGTAGGCATCCTGAAGAACCGTTTGCAATACCCACTCATGCCACAGCCCCAAGGTGCCCCTGAGCTGTCCTGGTGCCGTGCAGCCACCTTGGGCCACCGTGCTGTGCCAGCTGCCTCTTATGGTCGCATCTATGCTGGTGGGGGCACAGGCAGCCTTTCACAGCCAGCCAGTCGCTACTCTTCCCGAGAACAGCTGGACCTGCTCCTCCGACGGCAACTAAGCCGTGAGCGATTAGAGGAGGCCCCTGCCCCTACTTTGCATCCCCTGAGCCGGCCAGGTTCCCAGGAACGCATGAACACTGTGCCAGGCCGCCTGGAGCCAAGAAATCGGGGCAGCACCCTGCCGCGGAGGCAGCCACCCCGGGACTACCCTGGCGCCATGGCCGGCCGCTTTGGGTCACGGGATGCACTGGACTTAGGAGCACCTCGAGAGTGGTTGAGCACACTACCCCCACCCCACCATGCCCGGGACCTTGACCCACAGCCCCCGCCTTTGCCCCTGTCTCCTCAGTGGCAACTCTCAAGGGACCCCCTCTTGCCATCCCGGCCTCTGGATTCTCTGTCTAGGAGCTCAAACTCTCGGGAGCAGCTGGACCAGATACCTAGCCGGCACCCCTCACAAGAAGCCCTCGGGCCACCCCCACAGCTGCTCAGAGCTAGAGAAGATCCAGTCAGTGGCCCCAGCCATGGCCCCTCCACAGAGCAGCTAGATATTCTCTCCTCTATCCTGGCTTCTTTCAACTCCTCAGCCCTTGCCTCTGTGCAGTCCTCAAGCACGCCCTCGGGCCCTCACACCACTGCCACAGCTTCTGCGCTTGGACCTTCCACACCACGGTCTGCCACCTCTCACAGTATCTCGGAGCTGTCACCAGACTCAGAGTAAGCATGGTCCTGCCACTTGCTCACACCTTTGTCAGCTTAGGGCAAACTCCTGTGTACCCTTCTGGTGTTCTGCCATGAAATAGGGTGAGGGTTGGCAGACAGGTGTGGGCTTCCCTCCCCCACTCACACAGTGAGGGGCCAGGTCTGGCAGGAAATGGGGGTGTGACCAGCAGGAAAATAGCAGCTAAATGACAGAGCCAGCCACCCTTCCCTGCACCTTCCAGGCTAAGTAGAGATAAGTGACTTCCCAAGGACTTGAGCTAGTGAAGTCAAGAGGATGGGTCAAGGCCTAGAAGTGGGAGGTAACCTGGTCAGTGCAAGAGGCTGAGGGGAGGGGAGGAGGCTTAGCTTAGGGGGTTGTAGTAGATAAGGAGGGGCCAGAAGTGGTGCCAGGATATGCCAGGCTGAAGAGTTAACTTTATGGGAGGGAAATCATTTGTTCATCAATTTAGTTAGTCGGTATTAAGTTCTTCCCATCTGTGGGCACTGTGGGGTGGGACTCACAGGTGCCAATGGGGCTTCTATAGGGAAGGAGATGACAGACAGATGGGAAGTAGCTGAGTGCACAGGAGTCAGAGGAGTGGTGGGGGTGGTAGGAGCCAGGAAATCCTAGGTCTTGAAAGCCAAAAGAAGAGGTGAGTTTCAAAGAGGAGAAATAGTTGAGCCAGGCTCTGTGGCGGCTTATAGGGTAAGAGATGGCTTTGGGGAGAAGAAGGATCAACAGAACTGAGCAGGACCCATTGTTGAGAGAGGACAAAGAAAGGCAGGAGCAAGGGCAGTGCCTGTGGCTCAACAGAGTAGGACATTGGCCCCATATGCCAGAGGTGGTGGGTTCAAACCCAGCCCTGGCCAAATACTGCAAAAAAGAAAAAAAAGAAAAGAAAGGCAGGAGGGAGCAGTGCCTGTGGCTCAGTGGGTAGGGCGCTGGCCCCATATATCAAGGGTGGTGGGTTCAAACCCGGCCTTGGCTAAACTGCAACCAATAAATAACTGGGCATTGTGGTGGGCGCCTATAGTCCCAGCTACTTGGGAGGCTGAGGCAAGAGAATCGCCTAAGCCCAGGAGTTGGAGGTTGCTGTGAGCTGTGATGCCACAACACTCTACCAAGGGCGATAAAGTGAGACTCTATCTCTACCAAAAAAAAAATAGGGCAGCGCCTGTGGCTCAATGGAGTAGGGCGCTGGCCCCATATGCCAGAGGTGGCGGGTTCAAACCCAGCCCTGGCCAAAAACTGCAAAAAATATTAATAAAAAATAAAATAAATAAAATAAAAATAAAAATAAAAACATTTAAAAAAAGGCAAGAGGAACAGGGAGGTTGGAGGCTTGGGGCTCTAGAGGGATACTGGGGGTGGGGATGAGAGCAAGCAGACTCTTCCCCTGTGTCCCCCTGCAATCTAGCCTTGGGGTCTGCTGTATGGGAGGTAGGCCAGAACCTACTTAGGGGTTCAGGCTCTGGTGTCACACAGGCCTGAATTTGAGTTGTGTGTCTTACCTCATAAGCTATATTCCCTTGGGAAGGTACAAGCCTCTCTGAGCCTCAGTTTCCTCATCTGAAAAAGGGGTCTGTAGTAACAAATCCTTAGAGATGTGCAGAAGATTTATGAGACAATATCTGTCAAGTACTTAAAATAGCATCTGTACAAGTGGGTGCTTTTGAAGCACTTAAAGACCTAGGTGGCCAAGGAGCCTTGCTGATGAGTCTGGGGGTCCGTAATGGATGGAGTGGAGTGGGTATGAGGGGCACAAGAGGGCTGAGGCTGAGACATAGAGGTAATGGTGGAGGTGAGGGGAGGTGGACTAGGCCAAGTCTGGTGGGGGAACCCAGAGCCACTTGACTAAGAGTCCTCTCAGCACTGACCTTTGATTTCCACCCACAACTCTACAGAGTTCCCAGAAGTGAGGGTCACTCCTGAGGGGCCAAGCAGTATGGATGAGAAACAGCTGAAGGCAATGGAAGATTTGGGCTAACAGAAGAGACTCCAGGAGTGGGGGCTGATCCCAAGGCAGCCTTCTGCCCCACCCCGCAAAGCTCTGCCCACTTTGGGAGTGCTGAGGTCCATGCGCATCTGTGAGCATGCGTGTGGCAGATGCAGGGATGGGGAAACTGAAGGGAGGACTTTTATACATTTTGTACCTTTGTAACCAGAGAGATATGCTTATGTTATTTTTCAGCTTTTCTGTCTCCCAGGGATCTGAGGCTGGGCTGGAAGGGGGAGGGGGACAGAGGAAGAAGATGTAGAATTTGGCCCCATGTGGGTCCCTAGCAAACCATATGCTCTTTTTTCTCATCTTAACTGGGATAGGTAGAATCAGGCAGGTGGGACAGATGCCTTTCTCCCCCAACACCCCCAGGGTGGATCTGAATATTGCCAGGGGCCCAAGTACAAAATTGTTCCTTGCTTTTTTCAAATGCCCCAAAGGCCAAACTTCTGGGGCTGGGGTTTGGTCTTGGAAACAGGGGTCCTCTGGCTTCCTCCTGGGGGCTAACTCATGCCTCCCCTCTCTGTGGATGTGTGTGTTTATAATGTGGAGTCCCTACCACTTACTGCCTTATGACCTAGGACTGATGCTGTGGGGCACTGGTAGAGCTGCAGATGTCATGTTTACAGAGCAAGGCTTCCCTGGCTCCCCTGAGGGGGGCTTAGGCCTCTAATCAGACATTCCTGCAAAGGGTGGGGAAAGGTCACCCACCTGCCCCTGCTGTGAACAAAAGTTGTCTGTGGTGCCATTTGATTCCCTGACACTGCTCCCTACTAGAGTTTACTAGGAAGGGTGGATTGGGAGGGTGAGCAGAAACACGGGAAATTGAGACCCAGAATGTAGGTGCCACTGCCTCCCATGTTTACAGGATCCTCCCTGGCCCTAAACATCTGGGCTGCAGGAAGTGACTCAGTTCCACTCTTCCTTTGTTCCCTTAAAAAGGGAAAAATGACTGTTTAGGACCCTGTTCATGAAACTCTCACTTTTGTTACTTTGTCTGATGTCTAGAACTGGGGACTTAAAATTTTTTGTTACTTTGTTTACAGTTAGAGATTTAAAAACTTTTTAAATTTTGTTTACCACTTAAAACTTTGAACTTTTACACTTTGTTTACAGTTGAGAATGTTTCCCCCCCCCCCTTTGTTTACAATTGAAAGGTAGGGAATGTGAGAAAGGGGCTTGGAGGACCCACCTGTGAAGACCCTGGACCTGGCCATCTTGAGCTCTCCCAGGCCAAAGGTCAGCCCTGAGTCCCCTGTTTAACAGCAAACCCAGAAGCCTTCAAGAGTAGGTACCCTCTGACCACAGGGGACAGTGGTTGTGTAGGGTTGGGAGATGGCCTGTACAGACACCTCCTTACCCCTCATCCCATGCATACTCTTGGGGAGTAGTTTCCTAGGAGATTAAAAATTATACTTCACTGACGGGTGCCAAATCATACCAGCCAGGACCCAAGCTCTCCTTACCCAAAATGATCCCAGCCTTTGAAGGGTTGAGTGGCCTCCTGAGGATGGGAGAGTGTCCTTGCTATGTCCTAGGTTTTGTAGATGCCCCTCTCTGGGGTTGCCCCCCTCTAGCCCAGTGGCCCCTTTTCCTGTATGTGTAAATTGTTCCGTGAAGCCGCGCTCTGTTTTGGGAATAAACTTCTATAGAAAACGATTATTGCCTCTTTCTGTTGTGGGGACCAGGATGGTGACTGAATGATTCAGGCCAAACTGACCTTAGGGAGGAATCTGAGCCCCCTCTAAAAATATCTAGCCCATTTCATCCTAGATTTGGACCAAGTTCCCATTTTCACCCTGAAACCTGGTCCCTCACCTTGTGTTTGGTGCCTGAAGTTGAAGCACAAGTGGTGGGAATAAGATGCCAAGGGAAGCCGCCTTCTCTAGTCAGGGCAAGGGCATGAGGATGTCATAAGTCTTCGAGGTGGCCCAAGAGTCAAACCACTTTCCTGCCTTGCCCACTGACAGCATGATCCCCACCAGTCTCCAAGTTGGAGCTGGAAGGACAGTGTTTTCCCGAGGTTCAGGCAGGAAGGAACCTTACCGCTGCCTGTGCTGGGCTTTGTGCGGGGGAGGAGATCTTCGCAGCTTTGTTTCTGGCCTGGGTGGCCAGAGTTGAAGAGGAGGCCTTGGGGACCATCTCAGAGACAACACGCCTACTTCCAGAAGGAAAGCTTGAAGGTAGCGCCCTAAACTGGAGACGCAAGAAGCTGCACAGATGCTGTACCCACTTGTACAGACGCAATTTTAAGATGCTTTTGAAGCCCTTAAAGCTGGATCCCCCCAGGCGGCACCTGTGGCTCAGTGAGTGGGGCGCCAGTCCTATATACCGAGGGTGGCGGGTTCAAACCCACCCTGGTCAAGCTGCAGCGGAAAAATGGCCGGGCGTTGTGGCGGGCGCCTGTAGTCCCAGCTACTCCGGAGGCTGAGGCAGGAGAATCGCCTAAGCCCAGGAGTTGGAGGTTGCTGTGAGCTGTGTGACGCCACGGCACTCTACCGAGGGCGATAGAGTGAGACTCTGTCTCTACAAAAAGGGGAGGGGGAAAAGAAAAAGCTGGCTCCCCCAACAAGAGTTAAGGCTGGGATCACCGGCCGCACCCCAAAACCTCCTGACCATCCGCGGGTTTCTCCTCCTCACTCCGCGAAGCCAAGACTTAAAAGCAGCTTCATCCGACACAAGGGCTTAAAGGCGCCGCTAGAGCCTTCCCAGCACTGGTCCTTAGATCAGTTTTGCAGTCCCACCCGGGCTTGGTGAAGTGGATAGGACGAGCTGCGAGGGAGAGCGCTATCTAGGCCTCTAGGGAGGAAGGGGTTAAATCTCCCGCCAGGCTTCCCAGAACCCCAGGAGCGCCCCCTTAGGCCCCACCCCTGCATGCTGATAGGCCCAAGCTTTTCCCGTGCTGCTCCGGGATTAGTCCCCCTGCGCGCTCCGCGGGCCTAGCCGCAGGCCGGGCGCTGCCTGCCGGCCTCTAGCGGCCCGCAGCCGCCCGAAGCTGTAGCTGTTAGGGAGCAGCCGCTGGGCGCTTGCGAACCATGGGGCTGTCGGAGGCGTCCGGGTGAGTGCAAAGTGCCGCCTTGGTTCTCATTGTCTGGAGGTGACCCCGCGCTAACGCCGGGCCTGGAGCTGGCATCTCCCGCCTGCGACGCCTCGGTTTATCTTTTCGTAGATTTTCTGCAGGCGATTGCCCATTTGTGGCAAAGAATGAGGGCGGGATCCAGCACGACCCCAGCCCTTGCGGGCTGTGCGGGTAGCTAGGGAGTGTTGCCCGAGTACCAACCTGGGGCCGCAGGGAGGCAGTAGCATGCGGGAGAACCCCGGTCCAGGAATTGTGCCGGCTGGGGTGCTTGGGGGCCTGAAGTCGCTGCAGGAGAGTCCCTGGCCGGGGCCCGTGAATTAACGGCTTTCACCTGGGGTTCCGAGTCCACCCGGGTTTACAATTTACTGGATAGTGAGATCTCCCAGCCCTTTTGGCCTGGGCGCCCTCCTGGGGGGAGGGGCCAACGATCCAGGCTCCGCCACTGAGCGCGGATACCAGGTAGTGTGGGAGGGAATTCTTTAAAATTACATTGGGCGTCTCTGGAGAGGAGTGAGGGCATTCTAAGATATCCTGGAAAGGGTAGAGCCAAGAACTCTGAGGATCTTCCTTGTACCCACTCCACTTTCTCCTCCAACCGGGACATCCAGGTTAGCAGTCCTTCCCAGGTAAGTTCCCGTCCCTCAGGTAGGATCCTCTCTCCAGGTCAGAGCTAGGCCAGAACTTTCCTGACAGGTGAAAGCTTTCCCCCTAACAGGTTAGAGCTTCCCCCAGGTAACATTCCACCCCCACCCCTACCCCCCAGGAGATATTTCCAGGTACCGTAAGTACTTTCTCCCAGTCAATATTGGAGCCTCCTGCCAGGTCAGAGCTTCCCTCCCCTAGGTGAGAGTCCTCCCTCTCCCGCACGGTCTCTTATTTCCAGGTAGGATCTTTCTTCCACTTCAGGTAGGAGCCTCTGGGCAAATAAGCAATTCCTCCTATATCAGAATTTGCCTGACTGGTGAAAGCTTTCCTGGAAGGTCAGTTGAAGCCTCTCTAGGTGAGATTCCCCCCAGAAAGCTCCTATTCTCAGGTAAAATCTTTCCACCACTTCAAGTGGATACTTAACTTTCTATCCCTCTAAGTGAGAGCTTCCCGGTCCATGAAAGATCCCTTCTCCTCAAGTGAGAGCCATCCCTTGGTTTTCCCAAACTAGGCTTGAGCTGTCTAAACCTGGACCCTGGGGATGGAGGCCCAGGGGCAACATTAGCCTCAAAACAATCCTTCCCTTAGAGGGGAAGGTCTCTACTGGAAGCCTGAGTTTTGGAGAGGGAGTTGCTTAAGGAACTGGACCCCTGGTTTGCTACATCTCTTCTCTAAGTGTGCTCTGAGCCAGCCCAGTCAGCACTGGACACCTGGGGTAGCTGGATAAGGACTTGAGGACTGTATGCAGACTAGCTAGGGGAAGAAAAGGAGCTGGGAGGGTGGTGCCCGTAGCTCAGTGTATAGGGCGCTGGTCACATACACTGAGGCTGGCGGGTTTGAACCGGGCTCATGCCTGCTAAACAACAATGACAACTACAACAAAAAATATCCAGGCGTTGTGGCAGGCGCCTGTAATCTCAGCTGCTCAAAAGGCTGAGGCAAGAGAATCACTTAAGTCCAAGAGTTTGAGGTGCTGTGAACTGTGACACCCCAACACAGTGACGGCACAGTGAGACTGTCTCAAAAAAAAAAAAAAAAAAGAAAGAAAGAAAGAAAGAAAGAAAGAAAAGGAGCTGGGAGAAAGGGGCGAGGAGGTATGGTCAGCCTTGGCCCCCAGAGTAGTAGAATACTCAGGGCTGGGCAGCTGTACCTGGGCTATAGGTGTGGGTTATGCTCATCCTGCTGTCCCTTGTTGGGGGACTTTGGCCCAGAAAGACTTTTCCACCAGCCAAAGTTCAGGTACTGCCCTGCCTGGGTGTGAGCATGGGGCCTACTGAGCCAGCTAGGACTTGACCAACTGTACCTTGATCTTGGGACCTTGAAAAATCATTGGGTGACTCTCTGGTCCCAGGTAGTGTTTTAGGGGAGGTTGGACCAGGGGTGTCCTCACTGTATCTCTGGTCTTGCCACACCAGACCAAGGGACACACAGGCACTGCTGTCTACAACACAGGCAATGGAGCTGCGGAGGAGAGACTATCATGTGGAACGGCCACTGTTAAATCAGGAGCAGTTGGAGGAACTGGGGCACCAGGGCTCAGCACCTGGGACCCGCCAGTGGCGAACCTGGTTGCAGTAAGGCCAAGCATGAGTGGGGGTCTGGAGGGTCTGGCAGGGCCCAGGGAGCCCCTATCCCTTACACATACCCTTCATGTCCCCAGGTGTTCCCTTGCGCAGGCCCGTGCTCTTCTGCTCCAATGGCTCCCAGTTTTGGTCTGGTTACCCCGGTATCCTGTGCGTGACTGGCTCTTAGGTGACTTGTTATCTGGCCTGAGTGTGGCCATCATGCAGCTTCCACAGGGTGAGCCCCTTCAAGGCCTTGGGCTGGAAGCTTTGTGGTCTGTGACCCCACAAACCTGGAGCCATGACCTCTGACCCTGGAACTATGGCACCTGACCAGGGCTGGGATTACCCTACCCTTTTGAGACCTTGGCCTCTGAGCCTGCATTGCTACCATCCCACCTCCAGGCTTGGCCTACGCTCTCCTGGCTGGGTTGCCCCCTGTGTTTGGCCTCTATAGCTCCTTCTACCCTGTCTTCATCTACTTCCTGTTTGGCACTTCCCGGCATATCTCCGTGGGTAAGTGGAATCAGGCCTACTCTTTAAGAGGATGCCCACATCCCCCATGGAGGACAGGGTGAGAGAGGGCTGAGCAGGGAAGGAGAACTTGAAGAGGGCAATATCAGTCCTGGGTCACAGAGGGGCTAGTCAAAAGGTCATCCTCTGACAGAACTAGGGGATTGGCTGAAGGACCACAGATTCAGGGCACCTCAAAGACCTGAGAAAATGTGAGTGGGCGAGGCAGCTTGAGGGGCCAGGAGCTTGGCAGAGGCCTGACCAGCTTGAGGCAGACTCTGACCCCTTCCCCACTCCATAGAGAGTTTCTGTGTCCCTATGCCAGCAAACACATCATGTATTCAGCGGTGCAGAATACATGATGCAAGGCCAGCATTTCTAGCCAACCTTAAGAGCCTGTGAGCTCAGGGTTCACTCTGACCCTGGCCATACCTAACCACCAGCACTGCCCCATTTATATAGCCATAGTCTGAGGATTATTTGTCCTGGCCTTTCTCTTAAGATCAGATCTCTAGGGAATGGCAATGTCCTATTCCATTCAGGCCTGCCCTGACTATCCCTGCAGGGACCTTTGCTGTCATGTCTGTGATGGTGGGCAGTGTAACAGAATCCCTGGCCCCAAATGAGAACTACCTGCAGGCCTCAAACTCCACGGTGAACGAGACGGCCAGAGATGCCGACCGGGTGCAGCTGGCCTCCACACTTAGTGTCCTGGTTGGCCTTTTCCAGGTAATAAACAGGAGTATGTGTCCTCCTCCCTCCCCACAGCCCCCACTCTGGAGTTCTCGAGTGTCTGCCCTGCTCTGCCCTCCTGTTCTTGCTGTTCACTTATCCCCCTCTGAATCCCATGTGCCCTGAGCTCCTCTTTAGCTACCCCTATGTCCCTGCCTCTTTTGACTGCCCCTGGTTATCCCACAGGTGGGGCTAGGTCTGGTCCACTTCGGCTTTGTGGTCAGCTACCTGTCAGAGCCTTTGGTCCGTGCCTATACCACAGCTGCATCCGTGCACGTCTTCGTCTCACAGCTCAAGTATGTGTTTGGCCTCCATCTGAGCAGCCGCTCTGGGCCACTGTCCCTCATCTATGTGAGTGAGGGTGGGAGGAGGGATGGGTAGGTGTGCCCCCTGGCCTTGAGTGCTGGCTATGACTCATTCCTCCACAGACAGTGCTGGAGGTCTGCTGGAAGCTGCCCCAAAGTGTGGTCGGCACTGTGGTCACTGCAGCTGTGGCAGGGGTAGTGCTCGTGGTGGTGAAGCTGTTGAATAACAAGCTACAGCAGCATCTGCCTATACCAATACCCGGGGAACTGCTCACGGTTCGGATGCCAGGAATGGGGGGGGGGGGGGGAGAGACAGGTCAGGATGGGTCCCTGGGTCCCTGCTGTATGGGCAGCCTCCAGGTATTTGAGGACCAGCTGCAGTGGGGCACAGGGGTGCATTCTGGAGTAGGAGGGGACCACAGCAGAAAGCCCCCATGGTGGTTTCTTCCTACCACTGATAGCATTTCTCCCTGCCAAAGATGTTTGGCTCACCCTATCAGTGACTTCTCCCCACCCCTCTGAAGGCTTTGCCCCCAGAGTGGTTCATTCATCCGCATTCCAACTCTGATGCCAGCACCTCCATTCCCTGACCTTGTTTTCTCCAACAGCTTATTGGGGCCACAGGCATCTCCTATGGCGTGGGCCTGAAGCACAGATTTGGGGTGGATGTTGTGGGCAACATCCCTGCAGGGTGAGCTGTGGCCCCGTCAGGCCAGGGAGGGTTTGGCAGCTAGGCCAGGACCTTTCTTTGGCCTCACAGATACTTTTCACAGGCTGGTACCCCCAGTGGCCCCCAGCCCCAAGATGTTCCCAGAGCTTTTGGGAAATGCCTTCACCATTGCTGTGGTTGGATTCGCCATTGCCATCTCACTGGGGAAGATCTTTGCCCTGAGGCATGGCTATCGGGTGGATAGCAACCAGGTCTGGGTGATGCAGGGCATATAGGAGACATCCAGGGGTACAGGGCCCCAAGGGCTGGGAGGAAGGACCAGGTAGAACACAGGGAAACAGCACATATGTGAGGGCCGTGGGGGGAACTAAAGTTGAGAAAACAGGACATAGGGGACAGCACTTTGCCTCTGGGGTCCATTGAGGGGATGGAGATTGGGGACGAATAGGCCTGGGCACAGTGGGACAGTGATTAGACATTTCTAAGAAGTCTCCTCACACACATTTCCCTTCACCAGGAACTGGTAGCCCTTGGCCTCAGTAACCTCGTCGGGGGCATCTTTCAGTGCTTCCCTGTGAGCTGTTCTATGTCTCGGAGCCTGGTGCAAGAGAGCTCTGGGGGTAACACACAGGTGGGCTTTGGGTATGGGCATGCATCTGTGCACACACTGCTTTGCCAGGTGGTCTCCCCACCACCGCCACTCCTCCACCCCACAGGTTGCTGGAGCTGTTTCTTCCCTTTTTATCCTCCTCATCATCATCAAACTTGGAGAACTCTTTCAGGACCTGCCCAAGGTGAGACCACTAGCCAGGCTTCACATCCTTGGCCAGGCCAGGGACTCAGATCAGTTAGTCTAGTCCCAGGTAAAGGGCAAGAATACAAGGTTATGTCCTGTTTATTTTTTGTTTGTTTTTGTTTTTTATGAGATAGCATCTCACTCTGTCACTCTTGGTTGAGTTCCATGCCATCATCATAGCTCACAGTAAACTCAAACACTTGAGCTAAAGCTATCCTCTTGCCTGTGCCTCCCGGGTAGGTGGAACTATAGGTGCCTGCCACAACACCTAGTTAATTTTTTCTATTTTTAGTAGAGATGCATTCGCATTCTTACTCAGGCTGGTCTCTAACTCCTGAGTTCAAGCAATCCACCCGCCTTGACCTCCGAGTGTGCTAGGATTATGGGCATAAGCTACCGAGCCCAGTCTATGTCCTGTTTTTCAAGGCTGAGATCTTTGGCGTGAAATTTGGAGTCAAGAGTCAGGTTTGGCTGGGCCTGGTGGCTCATGCCTGTAATCCTAGCATGGTGGGAGGCCGAGGTGGGTGGATTGCCTGAGCTCACAGGTTCAAGACCAGTCTGAGCCAGAGCGAGACACCGATTTTACAAAAAAAAAAAAAAAACCGGCTCAGCACCCGTAGCACAGTGGTTACGGCGTTGGCCACATACACTGAGGCTGGTGGGTTCAAACTCAGCCTGGGCCTACTAAATAACAATGACAACTGCAACAAAAAAATAGCCAGGCATTGTGGCAGGCACCTGTAGTCCCAGCTACTTGGGAGGCTGAAGCAAGAGAATCACTTAAACCCAAGAGTTAGAGGTTGCTGTGAGCTGTGATACTATAGCACTCCACCAAGGGTGATAGAGTGAGACTGTCTCAAAAAAAAAAAAAAAAAAGAGCTGGGCATTGTGGTAGGCACCTGTAGTCCCAGCTACTCGGGAGGCTGAGGCAAGAGAATCGTTTCAACCCAAGGGTTGGAGGTTGCTATGAGCTATGATGCCACATCACTCTACCGAGGGCCTTTAGTGAGACTCTGTCTCAATAAAAAAAAAAAATAAATAAAAGAGTCAGGAGTTGGAAGTAATAGCTAGTTAAAAAAAAAAAAAAAAGTTATAGCTGAGCGTGGTGGCTCACACCTGTAATCCTAGCACTCTGGGAGGTGGAGGCGGGTGGATTGCCTGAGTTCACAAATTCGAGACTAGCCTGAGCTAGAGTGAGACCTCTGTCTCTAAAAGTAACTGGGCATTGTGGCAGGTGCCTGTAGTCCCAGCTACTTGGGAGGTTGAGACAAGAAAATCAGTTAAACCCAGGAGTTTGAGGTTGCTGTGAGCTATGACATCACGACACTCTACTGAGGGTGACAAAGTAAGACTGTGTCTCAAAAAAAAAAAAAGAAAGAATCAAGTTAGAACCTTGCAGAATTAGATCCAAGTTGTTAGGATCAGGGAATAGGTGGTACTTAGTGTTAGTTGAGGTTTTGCCCAACTTGGGGTCAGTCTGAGTCATACCTGGGTGGTCGGGTTGTCAGCATTTTAAAAGCCCCTGATACACCCCCCAAACCCAGGCAGTCCTGGCAGCCACCATTATCGTGAACCTGAAGGGCATGCTGATGC
Organism: Loris lydekkerianus; assembly: GCA_963574355.1. Lineage (NCBI taxonomy): Eukaryota > Metazoa > Chordata > Mammalia > Primates > Lorisidae > Loris > Loris lydekkerianus. The sequence continues at coordinate 66,487 of CAUYPK010089053.1, forward strand.
AATTCACTGACATATGCTCCCTCTGGAAGGCTAATCGAGCAGATCTGGTGAGAGGCTTGGGAGCCCAGGGCTGGGTTGGGGGCCTTAGGCCCAAGTCCTTCTCAACCCTTTGACCACTGCCCTCTTTTCTCAGCTCATCTGGCTGGCAACCTTTGTGGCCACCATCCTGCTAAACCTGGACCTTGGCCTGATGGTTGCAGTAGTCTTCTCCCTGCTGCTGCTGGTGGTCCGGACACAGCTGTGAGTCAACCACATCAGTTCCCCCATTCCAGGGGGCTGCTCACTGCTTCTCCTTAGCTATCCCTGCATCTCTGGGGACCACGGCCTCCTTCATACTTTTTCTTTTTTGAGACAGAGTCTCACTATGTTGCCCTCAGTAGAGTGCTGTGGTGTCACAGCTCACAACAACCTCAAACTCTTGGGCTTAAGCGATACTCTTGCCTCATCCTCCCAAGTAGCTGGGATTATAGGTGCCTACCACAGTGCCTGGCTAATTTTGTTGTTGTTGCCGTTGTCATTGTTGTTTAGCTGGCATAGGGTGGGTTCAAACCTGCCAGCCTTGATGCATGTGGCTGGCGCCATAACCACTGCGCTATGGTTGCCAAGCCCCTTCATACCTTTTTGTTGTCCTCGTCTTGCACTTACTCTCTCCTCCACAGGCCCCACTACTCTGTCCTGGGGCAGTTGCCAGGCACAGACATTTACCGAGATGTGGCAGAGTACTCAGAGGTGAGCAGTGGGTGCTGAGCAGGACGGTGTGGGTGGGGTGTGACAGAATTAGCTTATGTCAGGCCAGGTGTGGTAATCACACCTGTAATCCCAGTACTTGCAGGGCCAAAGCAGGTAGATTGCTTGAGCTCAGGAATTCAAGACCAGCCTGTGCAAGAGTGAGACCCTGTCTCTAAAATTAGCCAGGTGTTGTGGCGGGCACCTGTAGTCCCAGCTATTTGGGAGGCTGAGGCAAGAGAATCACTTGAGCCTAGGAGTTTGAGTTGCCGTGAGCTGTGATGTCAACGGCATTCTACCAAGGGCAACAAAGTAAGACTCTTTCTCAAAAAATAAAAAACTAGTTTTTTTCAGTCCTTTCCACACCTGGCCAGGATACTGGGGTCTGAGGCACTTTGGCTTTGATCCTTGGAATTTCAAGGGAGGAACTGGGGTCTATGACCCCCACTAGGGGCCTGAGGGGCTGCAAAGGGGCAGAGGAAACTGGACAGACAGGTTTGGGGGCCAGGGGTAGGGTCTGTCTTGGAGCCAGAAGCCCAAGCCTCATCCTGTGAAGCACCCCTGGGTCAAAGGTGCTAGAGGGGCAGGATCCTTGGGGCATCAGAATATAGAGGAAGCTTGCTTTTGATCTGATCAGTGGGGTTATTACTAAGTCCCCAATCATTCATTTACCTTCTGCAAAGTCTTGGGCCAGGTGCTGTGAACATAGATGGGGACTCTGGAATAAAAGAAGCCCATTCCCCCTAACACGAAGCCTTGAAGGCTAAGCACAGTGGGACCAGACAGAGTGAAGGGAGGAACCAAGGGATTAAGATGTAGGAAAGGATATGAGGGGAGCAGCCCAGCTGGATGGAAAGGGGCTGCCGCATTTTGCAGGTCTGAATACCAAAGCAGAGGCCTGAACTGTGTCCTGAAGGAGATGAGAGCTGGGGAAGGTCTGGTTGGGATGACAGGACGGTCTTTATCTGCACACAGAGAACAGACCTTGGGACAGGGGTTGGAGCCCGACCCAAGAGGAGGGCTAAGAGCCTCTGAAACCTGACCTGGGTAGTGTCAGGGGAGGTGCAGAGGGAAAGGTACAGGCTGTGTCCCCTGCTGAGGGCTTGGACTGGGGAGAGGCAGCAGAACAGACAGGATGATACCACCATGGTCCCATGTATGTGACCTAAGCCTCTAGGAGGGCATGAGCCACAGGTGGAGCAGAGTATTGAGTGGTGGTGGCCCTCAGCACTCCAGGAGAGGAAAGGCAGAAGAACAGATGCAATGGAGGGAGAGGGGAATATCAGTTACCACAACTCTGCCCCACTCCCAGGCCAGGGAGGTCCCAGGTGTGAAGATCTTCCGCTCCTCAACCACCGTGTACTTTGCCAATGCTGAGTTCTACAGTGATGCACTGAAACAGAGGGTAAGACATGGGGTCCTCAGGGTGGGTGTCAGGCCTTCATCTCCCCAGAGTGCCCACCTCCACCTCCTCTTCCCTGACGTTTGCCTCCAGTGTGGTGTGGATGTTGATCACCTCATCTCCCAGAAGAAGCTGCTGCTCAGGAAGCAGGAGCAGCTAAAGTTGAAGCAAGTGCGGAAAGAGAAGAAGCTTCAGAAACAGGCAGGGCCCCTTTTAACTGGTGATGCCTGACCCCTGCCCTGCTCTTGGCCTCTGCCCTCTGCCTTGCTGTCAATCCCAGCCTCTCTCCAGCCTCTGGACTCATTCGCTTTATACCTCCCATTTTCTCCCTCTTGCCCCCAGTGACCCTGCTTCTCACCCCTGGTGAGTCAGGGCTCTAGGCAGTGGTTTGTTTTTCCCTCATCTCCTGAACTAGGGACAGTGTAAACCATCAGGGTCCTTGTCCATCTTATGGCTGTTCCTGGAACTCATCAGAACCCTGCAGCCTTCAGCATGGGTGCCCTTGGTCCCACCACTTTGGATCCTAGCCTGCCTACTTTCCAAAGCCAGTGGGTGATACCAGCTCTGGTTGGTGTGGCGGTAAAGGCAGCTAGGATAGTTCCTTCCTGTCTCCACTCTTCCCTGACCTAGGCTGCCTCCTCTAAGGACACCTCAGTTTCCATTAATGTCAACACCAGCCTCGAAGACATCAAGAGCCACAATGAGGAGGACTCCAAGCCCAAGGTGAGGCTGGTGGTGGGAGAGAAGAGGCTAGACATGAGCTGCAGAGATGTGAGCACCCATGAAAGTCCCATGAGGAAAACCATGGATCCACTTGCTGTGGGTTCCAGGATATTGTGCCAATGGCAGGAGGAAAAGGATGATAACTCAGATACTCTATGGGGAGATCTCTAGTGATACACTATAGAATTCTGCTTGTGGTCCTCTTTTCTAGAATCTCAGGCCTAGATGAAGACCTTTTTTTTTTTTTTTTGAGGCAGAGTCTCACATTATTGCCCCCAGTAAGTGTGCCATGGTTTCATAGCTTACTGCAACTCTAACTCTTGGGCTCAAGTGATTCTCTTGCCTCAGTCTCCAAAGTAGTTGGGACTACAGGTGGCTGCCACAACGCCTGGCTATTTTTAGAGATGGGGTCTCACTCTAGTTCAGGCTGGTCTTGAACTCATGAGCTCAGGCAATCAGCCCACCTTGGCTTCCCAAACTGCTGGGATTATAGGCGTAAGCCACCACGCCCTAGATGAAGACCTTGAATTTGTAGATGTCACAAGAACCCACAGCCTTTGCTCAGGTGTAGAGGGAAGGGATTGGGTATATGGGGAAAAAATATAGAGTTAGGGGTTGGGTCAAATCCAGGTATAGTGGCACATGCCTGTAGTCCCAACTACTCAGGAAACTGAGGCAAGAGGATGACTTGAGCCCAAGGGTTTTAATCCAATGCCTAGGTAACACAGACAGACATGAATGCATATTCTGGTCTGCCCTGGGCCCCCCATCCACTCCACCATGGCTGACTGAGTATGCAATACCCTCCCTTTTTGTGTCCCAATTAAGCCTTGGCCAGGGAGGTAACAGAGTAGTTGCATATGTGTTTGGGTATGCTCTTTTGTGTGTCCCCATGTGTCCTTCCTATCTTTGCTGACGTACATGGCTCCTCCTTGACCGTGTCTTCGTGTCCCACGCGTGCCCCATCTGTGTGTGTGTTTATATGCAGGCTTTCATCTCTGACCCTGTGTGTCTTGATGTCTGTGCACATTTCCTGTCTTCACCCACTCTTGAGTGGCCCTTGTAACATGTTTGGTTTCCCAGCAGGTGAGCCCAGGGAATAAACTGGAAGACACAGCAGCCAGTTGTCAAGAAGATGCCAAGGCCCAAGAAATGTCCACACTGAAGGCCCTAGGCCTGCCTCAACCAGACTTCCATAGCCTTGTCCTGGACTTGGGTGCCCTCTCCTTTGTGGACACTGTGTGCCTCAAGAGCCTGAGGAATGTAAGGAGTTGGGCCAGGCCAAGGCCCCTCAAGCCTCCACACTGACCCTATAACTAGCTCTGAGAACCTCTGAACCTCTTGACTCCCCAAGCCCTTTGAGCTCCCTTTTTATACTCCCCCAAACCTGCCTGAGTTCCCTATAAGTCCCCTCTTGAGTGCCTGAGGCTCCCTCTGAGTCTAGCCTCCTTTTCTCTGGCAGATTTTCCATGACTTCCAAGAGATCGAGGTGGAGGTCTACATGGCAGCCTGCCACAGTGCGTGGGGAGGGGATAGCAGGCGGGATCTGGGAAGAGGGTGAGACTCTTTTGGCCAAGGAAGATGTTTGCCAGGCAGCACAAGGAAAAGGTCTCTGAAACTGGAGGTCAGAAGTGTCCTGGGAGGCAGGAGTGGCTGGGATTTAGCTGTAGCCTCAGGGGTGCAGGTCAGGGGTGATAGGGTTAGGGCATTCTGCTGGTTCCTGGGGGTTGGGTTCCTGGTGGTTCTGAGAGTCAGGAGAGACCTACTCCTTGCCTACAGGCCCTGTGATCACCCAGCTTGAGGCTGGACATTTCTTTGATGCATCCATCACTAAGAAGCATCTGTTTGCCTCTGTCCATGATGCTGTCACCTTTGCCCTCCAACACCCGAAGTCTGGCCCAGACAGCCCTGTTTTGGTGAGCTGACCTCTGGGACGCTAAACTCTTTTTTCTTAATATGTTGCTTGTTCCCACCCTGGCCCCAACTCCAAGAAGTCTGTCCTGGTGACCATGTCTCTGCCCTTTTGAACCCACTGCCTTCTCTTCCTGCTTTTGGGTACAGCTGCTCCTAAGGATAGGGGTTGCTTTCCCAGGGGTGGGGGGCTGGCATGTGCCCTTTAGAAACTGACTGGAGCTTCCCTTCCTCTGCCCATTCAGGTCACCAAACTCTGACCATGCTGCCACCCTACCTGAGACTGCCTACCTCTCTCTGGAGGCTGTGATGAGGTGCTTTTGAGAAGCCCCCTACCCCTGGGCTGCCTCCAGGTGCCCCCTAGGAGTCCCCTTCATGCATACACACACATAACTCAGGGATGGAGGTCCTGGGACTCCATGTCAGTGTTCCAGGCCTGGGACAGTCAGGGTAGCACTGCCCAAATGTGGGAAGGGAGCTGATACATGTATTCAAGCTCAGGAATAAAGACTTGTCCTCCCAACTCCAGGCTGTGCTGTGGCTTGGTATGGTTTTGGTGGTGAGTGATCCATAGCTCTGGCTTTTGGCTCTTCTTATGCCCCAGTGGGGTCAGAAGCTGAGGAGAAGATTTAAAGAGGTATGAGTCAGGCAGTGTCAGTACAGAAGAGAAGAGTTGGGGGGCATCCAGGTTCAGGTTCCCCCCAGCCAAGCACAGCCCAGCCCAGTGTCATCAGCTGTAAAGCAACTGGAATTAGAGCTGCTTCTCAGAAATAGTCTATTCTTAGGTATACCCCATAAGGGGCAGGGCAGGATGGTGCTATGGGGCAGCCCCTGGAGGGTGCAGAGTGAACATCTGAGCAACCAGCTGAAGAAGAGTGGCTGTTCACCATTTAAAAATAAGAATAAGCTGGGCGTTGTGGCGGGCACCTGTAGTCCCAGCTGTTTGGGAGGCTGAGGCAGGAGAATCATGGAAGCCCAAGAGCTGGAGATTGCTGTGAGTCCTGTGACATCACGGCACTTTACCGAGGGCGGTAAAGTGAGACTCTTCTCTACAAAAACAAAAGAACAAAAAAATAAATAAGAATAAGCATGATGGATTTACTGGGGAAGTATGCATGTTCCTATAATTAGATCACCTGGGCTTTCACAGGTGCTATTGGCCGAGAAGCATGTTTTGATTTCTGCTATAAAGTGCCAACATCTGGGTATGTGGCCCAGCAGGCAGTGGGGGCTTTGGACCAGCTGCCATGCTGAGTGATAGCAGGGGAGAGACAATGCTAGGGTCTTTATGTGCTCATTAGTACAGCAGGAATGATAGTGTTGGCTTCATGGTTGTTCATTATTCAATGAACAAATGCCAGGAAATGCTTAGAACAGTGCCAGGCTCAGGTTCTTGCTCAAAATACAGAAATTTTGCTGTTCATCAAGTACTGACCAGGTTCCAGGTGTGTGCTGGGCACTGGCAGCACTGAGAGTGCACAGAGGCTGCCCTGTCCTCCAATCACTGAGGCACCTATGCCCAGCTTTGTTTTATCATGACCTGTGTTAGTGCCTGGCACTGCCCTCTGCCCACCCCCAGAAGCTGAGCCAGGAAGTCAGAGTTTTTGTCTGCTCTGTCATACCATATCCCAGCACCAGGAATGGAGTTTGCCAGCTGCTCGGTAAATATTGTTTGGATGACGTTTGTATGCTGGATTGGGAGGCAGACCTCAAACAAGAAAGTACAAGAAAGTACAGGTAGCTTGAAACATGTTGAATAAAGCATGGTCACATGAGAGAGGAGGGACTGTGTCACCCAAAATGAACATGGAAGGGAGACTCGGGAGCACGTGACACTTGGCCTGAAACTCTAGTCATGAGATGGTAACTTTCTAGGAGTGCAGAACAGTGCTTTTGGCATAGGGAGGACTGCAGGAGGCAGGAGTGGCATGTTGGGAAGTGAGCAATTGGAGGAGACTGCCCAGGCTAGCAGGAGCCCACACAGGCTTTGGAATATGGGCTTTGACCCCACATCTTTGAGTGTTCACCCTGCTGCCATGTGGACTGGGGGGCCCGGGGCTGGCTATAGAGACCAGTGAGCAGGCCAGTTGTGCTGCTTGGTCAGCCTGGGGGCGCAGCCTCTGCTGGAAGGCAGCAGGCTTTAGGGCTGTGGAGTGTTTAGATTTTAGGAGTTGGGTGATGAATGAGGTGATGGGTGTGTGGGAAGAAGTCCTTCAGGCATGGGCTAGCCAGGCCAACTGGAAGAGTGGAAACCAGGCCCCCAGCCTGCCATTCTCCCTCCAGCCCTGGAGCCTAGCGCCCTGCCCCATTCATTTTCTAGCCAGGCTGGAACCTGCTCCTGGGGGAGGGGTATTTGCCTGTTGCTAGGTGCCCAGGTTCCGGTCACCACTAGCTGTAGCCATGCTGCTTATGCTGCCCTCACTGCCCTTGCTGCTCCTGCTGGTGACACCTGTACCCAGCCACGCCTGGTCACGGCCCCTCTGGTACCAGGTGGGACTGGACTTACAGCCTTGGGGGTGCCAGCCAAACAGCATGGAGGGCTGTGGGAGTGGCCTGGGCTGCCCTGGCTATTGGATGGACCTGGGAACAAACCACATCTACCCTGTGGCTGGGGTCACGCTCACTACTACCATGATGATGCTGGCAATCAGCCGCAAGGTACTGCAGCGGCGGCGTGTACAGGCCACCAAAGCTGAGGTAAGCATAACTCCCCTCTGTCACCTCTACTTATGGTCTATAGGCCTTCTGCCCCCAGTTCACACCCCACTGTCTCCTGTGTCTGTCCACATGTCTCTACCTATCAGTTCATACACATCTGTCCTCAAGTGCCCCATTCTCATCCAGCCCACGTGGGTCCCATGACCCCTATAGCCCACAAGAGACCCTCCATGATCTTCCATCACCCTGTCTCCTCCCCATCTCCCGGCACTGCCCCACACCCTCCCCAGCTCCATTGCTGCCCTTTGCCATGCCTCTGGCCTGTCCCTCCACTTTCTCTCCTGCTTCTCGGTCCTATTCTCAGCACCCACAGGTGACGACTGACCCCTGTGGGCCTTGGAAGCGGCAGGCCCCAATCTCAGACCGCACCCTGCTCCTTGGAGTGTTGCACATGCTGGATGCCCTCCTGGTCCACATTGACAGCCACCTACGGCATCTAGCCACACAGCAACAAATCCAAATAAAGGGGACTTCTACCCAAAATGGGTGACCTAACACATGCCTCTCTTTGCCTGATGGCCAGCTGGGGTGGGGGTGTCCTGAGGCTCTGGGCCAGGGCTCAAGTCTGTGTATATTTCTCTCCAGGCTTGTCTGGACCCTGTGTCCCCTTTCCACTCCTGTAGCCAGCAGACCTGTTGAAGCTTTGGTGTCCAGGAAGGGTGAGCAGGAAAGACCCAGGATGGCTCACATACTGACCTTTCCTCCTGAAGGATCCCACTCACAAACACAACTTCTCCTCTGCCTGACCTAGTACTAGGGAATCCCCAGGGTTGTAGAAAACTTGACCACCAGGACAGACTTGAGGATTCAGGGAGGGTCTCCCAGAGGAATTGACAACCTGGCTGAGTCCTAGGGAGGAGTGGGTATGGGGAAGGGTATTGCAAGTGGAGGTCTCCCGCTGAGCAGAGGCCACATGCTGAGTTTGGTACTGTGTACACTGCTGAGGTGGGCAGTCCCCAGTAATACAGGGCCTCAAGGGCCAAGTGAGGGTCATAGCCTTCTATAGTGCACAGGGGAAGCCAAGGAAGTACCCAGTCACCTAAGGAGGTGGGTGGGGGACAATGGTAAGGCTGAAGCCACACCTCAAGGATCTGTAATAGGGGACTGAGAGCCCTGGGCCCTTATTATGGGATATCACTCACTCCTTTGCATCACCCATCCTTATCCTCATTTCAGTGAGGTTGATGAAGGAGCTATCCCATGACTTTAATTTTGCCACTAAAAAGCATCTGGCTCTGGTTTCCTTTTTTCCTTGCTCCTGCAAGGCCCTTCCCAGGGTATCAATGCTCTGAGTCTCCGATAGCAGCCATCAGATCTTTGGCTCTTGCTCTGACCAACCAACTCAGGCCAGCAGCCTTAACCATCTTTTTTGCTATGGCAGCCTCAGATAAGGTCTGGTGCCTCCGGGGTGCTTGCTTCATATATATTTTAGTACTTTCGAGTACAACTTTAAAAAATACACGTAACATAAAAAAAAATATATGGAGGAATGAACAGGTGAATGTATCAAATAAATATTAAGAAGGGTAAAGTGGGGCGGCACCTGTAGCTCAGTGAGTAGGACGCCAGCCCCACATACTGAGGGTGGTGGGTTCGAACCCTGCCCTGGCCAAAACTGCAACAACAACAACAAAAAATAGCCGGGCGTTGTAGTGGGCGTCTATAGTCCCAGCTACTTGGGAGGCTGAGGCAAGAGAATCGCCTAAGCCCAAGAGCTGGAGGTTGCTGGGAGCTGTGATACCACAGCCCTCTGCCGAGGGCGACAAAATGACACTCTGTCTCTTAAAAAAAAAAAAAAAGGGTAAAATGAGTGCCAGATCCCTTGTCAGGAAATGGTGTTTCAAAATTTAGCTTGCAGTTTAGGAGGAAAAAGGATATTTTGACCTCATCTCGCTCCATATACCAAGTAGTTACGAAAGATCAATGAGTCACTGAAGATTGTTGCCAAATCACAGCAATAGCCACTGCTTGCATTTGACCTTTTAGTTAGTAAAATTTCCTTTTTTGACCAGCCTCTTGTAATGCATCCTTCCCTGGATGCCTATAGCATCACACTTCCTGGTTTTTCTTCCTACTTCACTGGCCTTCCCTTCTCACTCCAGGGTAGCAGTGGAGGTGGGGAAGGAGGCTGGGGGACTGGATTTAGGAATTATTTGGAATAGGATTTGCTGAAGAACTGGATGTGGATTTTGAGAGCAGTCAAGAATGACTCCTACATTTCTAGCCTGAGCAACTGGGTTAATGGAGGAGTCATTTACAGAGATGAGGATAGTTATGGGAGGAATAGGTTTGGGAGGCAAGGTGAAGAATTCAGTTTCTGCTGTGTTTATTTTATTTATTTATTTATTTTATTTATTTGAGACAGAGTCTCAAGCTGTCACCCTGGGTAGAGTGCTGTGGTGTCACAGCTCACAGCAACCTCAAACTCTTGGGCTTAAGTGATTCTCTTGCCTCAGCCTCAGCCTCCCAAGTAGCGGGGACAAAACACAATGCCCGTCCACCACAATGCCCGGCTATTTTTTGGTTGTAGTTGTCATTGTTGTTTGGCAGGCCCAGGCTGGATTCAAACCCACCAGCTCCAGTGTATGTGGCTGACACCTTAGCTGCTTGAGCTATAGATGCTGAGCCATCTGCTATGTTTAACATGAAATGTTCGTTAGCCATCCAGGGGAGATGGTGAGTGCACTGTTGGGAAGCCACCATTATATGTACAGACAGTGCTGAAGCTATGATACTGGGCGAGATGAACAGAGAGCATGTGTTGATAAGGAAGGGGAAAGGTGTCAGAACAGAGCCTTGGGCCCTCTCTGTCTCCCTCTCACTGAGGCAGGGAGTTAGGTCAAGTTAGGCACTTGAGCTACAGGTGCCGAGCAGAGAAATGTCTTTTGAGATCCTTCGTCTATTTTTTAATTAGGCTGTTTGATTTTTTTTTTTTTTTTTTTTTTGAGACAGAATCTTACTTTGTTGCCCTCAGTAGAATGCTGTTGCATCATGGCTCACAGCAACTTCAAACTTTTGGGCTCAAGTGATCCTCTTGCCTCAGCCTCCCAAGTAGCTGGGACTACAGGAGTACGCCACAATATCAGGCTATTTTTTTGAGATGAGGTCTCACTCTAGCTCAGGCTGGTCTGAAACCAGTAAACTCAGGGCAATCCACCCCCCTTGGTCTCCCAAGTGCTGGGATTACAGGCATGAGCCACTGTGCCCAGCCTTGATTTTTTCCTATTGAGTTGTCTGAGGTCCATACAAATTCTGGTTATTAATACTTGTCAGACGGGTAACTTGTAAATATTTTCTCCCATTCTATGGTTTGGCTCTTAATTTCCATTGTCTTTTAGCTTGTGGAGTTTCTGACGAGGATTCTGCTATAATTCATATCTTTGTTTCCCTGTATATAATGTTTTTCCATAAGTTTTTTCTGATTTCTAATTTTATAGAAATGGAATCCTACAAATTAAAATTTTTGGCTGGGTGTGGTGGCTCACGCCTGTAATCCTAGCACTCTGGGAGGCCGAGACAAGTGGATTTCTTGAGTTCAGGGGTTCAGTACCAGACTGAACAAGAGGAGACCCCGTCTATACTAAAAATAGAAAAACTAGCCAGGCATTGTGGCAGGTGCCTGTAGTCCCAGCTACTCAGGAGGCTTAGGCATAAGGATCCCTTGAGCCCAAACAATCTGAGGTTTCTGTGAGCTATAATGATGTCATGGCACTCATCCCCAGGACAACAGAGTAAGAATCTGTCTCAAAAAACAAAAACCGGGCAGCACCTATAGCTCAGTGGGTAGGGCACTGGCCACATACACCGAGGCTGACAGTTCAAACCCAGCCTGAGCCAGCTAAAACAACGACAACTGCAACAACAACAACAACAACAACAATAAAATAGCCAGGCATTGTAGTGGGCGCCTGTAGTCCCAGGTACTTGGCAGGCTGAAGCAAGAGAATTGCTTAAGCCCAAGAGTTTGAGGTTGCTGTGAGCTGTGACACTATCCAGGGTGACAGCTTGAGACTCTGTCTCAAAAAAAAAAAAAAAAATTTTTTTTTTTTTTGCATCTGGCTTCTTTTGCCCACTGTTAAATTCCTGAGTGTCATCCAGATAACTGTGTGCATCAGGAGTTTGTTCACAGGAGTGCATTGTTTGACACTCCATGAAACATTTATTGCTCTGCTTTCCTATTAATGGACATTTGTGTTATTTACAGTTTTGGATTAGTGAAACAGAGGTGCTATGAACATTTTTGAACAAGGCTTTTGGTGCCCACGTTTACACTTTTCTTGAGGTGTATAATAGGAGTGGAGTTGTGCATTATTTGTACACATGTGCTTTAGAAGATTCTTCCCATTTTCCAAAGCTGTTGTTCCATTTTATTCTCCCACTAGAAGTTTATGAGAGTTCCAGTTGCTCCAGATCCTAGCAACATTTTGGATGATCAGCCTTTTTACCCTGTGGTAGTTATGCAGTAGCATCATTGTGATTTGAGTTGCATTTCCCTGATGACTAGTGATGTTGCATACCTTTTCATGTGTTTACTGGCCAGTTTTCTTGCTCTTTGAGTTTTAATTCCCATTTCTTGTCTCAAGAGTAAGATTAAACATATTTCTAAATGTTACTTGAATTCCCTTTTCAGTCAACTGTGTATCATGGTTTGATCCTTTTTTTTTTTTTTTTTTTTAAGAGACAGAGTCTTACTTTGTCGCCCTTGGTAGAGTGCTGTGGTGTCACAGTTCACAGCAACCTCTGGCTCTTGGGCTTAGGTGATTTTCTTGCCTCAGCCTCCCAAGTAGCTGGGACTACAGGCGTCTGCCACAATGCCCAGCTTTTTTTTTGTTGCAGTGTGGCTGGGGTCGGGTTTGAATCTGCCACCCTCAGTATATGGGGCCAGTGCCCTACTCACTGAGCCTCAGGCACCACCTGGTTTGAACTTAATTGGATTTTATTGTCTTATATTATGGATTTGTAAGAGCTCCATATGTACATATTAGGTAAGCTGGTATTCTGTGATGTGATTTGCAAATAGTTTTCTCAATGTGTTTTAACTGGTGTGTTTCTTCATAGACATTTTAAATTTTCATGTTGATGTTGTCACTTTTTTCTACCCAGAGATGATAGGTTTAAAACTTGAATCAGAGCCCACTACTGCCCACTGAATCCTCCACTGGCTCCCAATTCCTGTAGATGAAAACCCAGCCTCAAAGCATGGCCTATGAAGTCTTTTGGACCCACCCTCTACCAGCCTCCCTGACTCCATCCTCTGCCTGTCCTTAGTAACAGTCTCCCTACTGTGCTAAAGTCCCAAGAGGTCTGCTTATACCTTGAAAACACTAAGCTTGTTCCCACCTGAGGGCTTTTGCGCTGGCTACTCCCTCTGCCTAGATTGTTTTCCCCCAGATCTTCATGTGACCCTCATCAGTCAAGCCTTGGCTCAAATATCCCTTCATCAGAGATGCCCCCATTTTGTGGAAAAAACAACTCAAGCTGTATTTTTCCTCTGTTCTCATACCAAGACAACCACAGGTAACACAGAAGACTTATGTAACCAAACGTATGGGTCTCCTCCCCCCACCAAACATGTAATCAATTTTGCTGTAGATACCAGCTGGGTGTCTTCCAATTCAATTCTGACACTATCTACATGGAGAGATGGCATCAGATCCCACAGCGTAAGGGCTCAGTCCCCAAGACTGTTTTCTCTTCAAACATTAGTCACAAGTCCAGGCCTTTGGAACTTCTGACCAACTGGCTTCAAATTTTGGTTTCTACGACCCCTCTCTAAATTCAATTCACTAGAGGAGCTCAAAAAATGCAGGGAAATATAATTCTTACTTATATGTATTAGTTTATTATAAAGGATATTACAAAGGATACAGATGAAGAGATGCATAGGGTGAGGTGTGGGGGAAGGAGTATGAAGCTTCCATGCCCACTCCAGGAATGTCCCCCTCCAAGAACACCTTCCTGAGTTCAGCTACACAAAAGTTCTCCAAAACATGCCCTCTTAGGCCTTGCATGGAGTCTTTGAATACCATGTAGAAATGGGGTTGCACAAAAAGAGCATATTCTCTCTCTTTTTTATTTTTGAGATAGAGTCTCACTTTGTCACCCTGGGTAGAGTGCCCTGGTGTTGTAGCTCACAGCAACCTCCAACTAATGAGCTCAAGCGATCCTCTTGCCTCAGCCTCCTGAGCAGCTGGGGAACTACAGGCACTGGCCACAATGCTCAGCTAGTTTTTTCTAGTTTTAGTAGAGATGGAGTCTCATTCTTGCTTAGGCTGGTCTCAAACTCCTGAGCTCAAGCAATCCACCTGCCTCAGCCTCCCAGAGTGCTAGGATCATAGGCATAAACCACAAGCCGGGCCCAAATTATAAATGTTCTAATACTAATTGACTGAGGGAGGAAACTCCTCAAGGTCTATCTGGTCAGATTCTTCTTAGCCTCTCTGTGCAGCATTCCTTCCTCGAAGGCATAGGGCAGGACCCCTTCTGAAATGGAGGTCTTATGACCTACAGTCAGACAAGGCAGGTCAGAGAATTTCTATATGGCCAGCTCCGAGACAGAAATATGGGGTAAGATTCCCGCCTTAGGGAGAGAAAGGAACAGGTGAGGGAAGGGCAGGAGGACAGAGAGAGATTCTGTTTTCTGAGAGCTCCTGAGGACTAAAGTGCCTCAATATTATAATAAAAAAGACTAACATGGGGTGGGCACGATGGCTACTGCCTGCAATCTCAGCCTTTGGTAGCCAAGGTGAGAGACCAGGAGTTCAAGACCAGCCTGGGCCAGTCACTGTGGCTCATCCCTGTAATCCTAGCACTCTGGGAGGCCGAGGCAAGAGGACTGCTTGAACCCAAAAGTTGAGGTTGCTATGAGCTATGATGATGCCATGGCACTCTACCCAGGGTGAAAGAGTGAGATTCTGTCTCAAACCCCTCTCCCCCAAAACGAAACAAAAAACCAGCCTGGTCAACATAGTGAGATTCTACCATAGTATCACATAGTATCAAAGTCCAGTTCCTCTTTACCAGGCTGAATTATTTTTTTGAGACAGAGCCTCAAGCTGTCACCCTGGTAGAGTGCCGTGGCATCACATCTCACAGCAACCTCCAATTCCTAGGCTCAAGTGATTCTCCTGCCTCCACCTCCTAAGTAGCTGGGACTACAGGCACCCACTATAATGCCCGGCTATTTTTTGGTTGCAGCCATCGTTGTTGTTTGGCAGCCCGGGCTGGATTCAAACAAGCCAGCTCAGGTGTATGTGGCTGGCACCTTAGATGCTCGGCCACAGGTGCCGAGCCCAGGCTGAATTTTTTTTTTTTTCAGAACCCTCATACCACCTGAAATGCTGTTATATGTGAATCCTTTTGCACTTTCTGTGGCCTCAGTGTAAACCCCGCTACATAAAACAGGCCCCAGAACATATCAGGTGCTTAGTACATATTTGTTGTAAGAATGAAGGAAAAGAGAAGGAAGAAAGGGTGAAAATAATGAAACTGAATTCTAGAAAAGAAAATAGAAGTTTTATACCTTTGCACAGGTAAAGACTTTCTAATAAAGTGGCAGACAAAAATAATCTCCCTGAAGAATGTGCAGTTTAAAGCCAATTTTTCCCAACAGTGGTATGAATCAAGCCCAGTTACTAATGATCCATTTCATGAGGAGGTTCAAGTTATTTTAGAACCTGCTCAGCCCCTCTGGACTTGTGTGTTTCATGTTCCTTTCCCAAACACTTGTCTTCAACATTTCAGAGATTTTTCCCCCAATGGGGTGTAGATAATGGCTCTATTTCTGTGTTTCTGGAAAGTTCCTATCACTGGTATGATATTCCACATACCAAACATTCAAGACATCTTTGTTTTTTTTGTTTTTTTTCCTTTTTAAGACAAAGTCTTGCTTTGTTGTCTGAGCTAGAGTAAATAGTTCACTGTAATCTCAAACTCCTGGGCTCAAGGGATCCTTCTGCCTCAGCCTCCCTAGTAGCTAGGACTACAGGGACACTACCATACCTGGATCTCACTGTTGCTCAGGCTAGTCTGATCTCCTAAGCTCAAGTGATCCTTTTGGCTCTATCTCCCAGAGTGCTAGGATTACAAGTGTGAACCACTGCACCCCACCCTTGTTCAGTTCTTGTAGATTTTCTATTGTCCTATTTTGTTCAACTGTACTTGATCCAGTTACAAAGTAAACAAATACCTCCAAATTGTGTTTATTTATAATGACAAATAATTGTGTTAAACCAGAAGTGTCACAGGCAAGAGGAACCTAAAGATACAAACAACTTAATGTTATGTGGTATCCTGTACAGAGATTAAAAAATGGAGGAAATCTGAATGAACTCTGTTAATAACAATATACCTATATTGGTCTACTAATTGCAATGAATGCATCATATTAATGTAAAATGTTAATAATAAGGAGAACTGCCGGGCTCCTCGGTGCCTCAGGTCTGTAATCCCAGCACTTGGGAGGCCCAGGTGGGTGGATTGTCTGAGCTCACAAATTTGAGTCCAGCCTGAGCCTCATCTCTAAAAATAGCTGGAATTGTTGGGCCCTGCCATGTGCCTGAGGCCTAGTGCAACTTCCTGAGCCTGACTAGAAGCAGATCCATCGAGCTACTTCCGTGTAGCAACGACTCAGCAAGGCCCGGCCTGAAACTGCCTCTACCTAGATACAGCCAATG